>PVKH010028478.1:0-12833 GCA_004027955.1 Chaetophractus vellerosus
CCTGAGAGTCTATAGCTGGCCTTGTGGAGAGAGGCAAAGCCTAGAGAACTTCATAGTCTACAACTGACCTTGTGGAGGAACAGAGGAGCTGAGCCCAGAGAGAAACAAAGCCCTGGGAAGAGAGGAACCCAAGAAGCCCGAACCCTGGCAAACATCGGCAGCTGTCTTGCTCCAACACATGGCAACAGACTTTGGTGAAGGAAGTAACTTAATGCTTTGTGGCCTGGTAGCTGTAAGCTTCTACCCCAAATAAATACCCTTTTTAAAGACCAACAGATTTCTGGTATTTTGCATCAGCACCCCTTTGTCTGACTAATACACTTAGTGAATCTAAATCCTTTGGATCTTCATCCTCCTATCCCTCCTCAAGGAAGCCTTCCCTGAACCTGGTCCCTGAACCCCAGCAGCATAGCTCCCCACTTCTTCGATGCTTGTCACAGGCTATGATCCTTGTTTATTTATGGCATTATATTATGATATAATCACATGTGAACAGCAATTCTGTATCTTTACTCACAGTACATCCCCAACCCCTAACAGGATATGCTTAACACATTGTTATATGCTAAATTCCTATTATTTGAATTAGTGAATGGACTAAAACTCACTTTCCAGTTTCATCTTCACCACTCTTCCATTTCCTATGCTCCCTATTTTCCTGTTATCTTGATATCAAAATGATATCCCCCAAACACGGAATGTGCTTTCACATTTATCTGCCTATGGTTATGAAGTTCCCACAGTTAGAAATGCATTATATGCTTATTGAAATTATGCTCATAGCTTAAATGCTTTGAATTCAGATATTTATTTCCTAATTTTCACTAAAAATTAGTTGTTTCTTTGTCAGCATGTCCACAGCATGTTAATTATACCTTTCTTTAGCACTTTTTCTCCTTTTGTTTTCTTTTCCCATATTACATGCTCTTGGAGGGTCAAAATTATGCAAGAGTTCTTTGTTCCCTGCTTGATTTTCCTAGCACCTTAGCCAAGGGCCTTGAACACAGATTAGATGAGCTTTATGAATGTGTCTTGTGTTTGAATTAAATTCAATTGTAGTGAAAAGTTTATTTCCCAGATTTTCAGGAGGCCCATCCTAGATAGAAAGAAGAGTCAGAAGGCAAGACAGAACTACACTTTCTAGAGGGCAACACTGGCAGAAAAAAGGGACCATCTAGAGGGAGCATGAAAGAAGGGAGAAGAAGGAGGCTTGTGTTTGTGGGGTCTGCATGGAGAGGGGGGACTTTTGAGGGATAGCAAGATTTCTGAGCAGTCTTTGTGGGGACTCCAAGAAGTTGGATCAGTTAAGAGACCCAGCACGTTTTGCTTAGCACAGTTCAACACTTTGTGTAAAGCCTTTAGGAAAATCTTCCTAAAGATCTGCATTATTCTTCAAGTTCAGGAATTGAATTTATGGGTTTTGGATGCACCTTGATGATGGAAAGACAGAGGCCATAAAGTTGACTTTTTGTGGATGATACAGTGTTAAGTGTTGAAATGAAGTGGTAAAATGGAGGTTAGGAAGGCACAGAAATTAACTTTTTATTTTATTTTTTCTGATAGGTTCATAGGCACAAGGAGACAAATTCTTTTAATCCTTTTTGATAAACAATTCATTTTTCCTCCTGACTTCCTTTGTTATTTTATATGTCTACATGGTTCCCAAATTATTCACAGTCATTAAAAAACTTACCATCATATCTGATGCAGTCACTGATGCGTTAAAGGTCATTTATGGTTTATGTGAAGTTACATTGTGTTAGATGACATATTAAGCCCCGATGGGCTAGAGAGAAAACATGCTGATTTGGGATTAAGGAGGTATTTAGGACAATGGATGAGATTTGAATTCTCATAGTTTATGGAATCTTATAAATTTGTAGAGAATATGAATAAAGTCAATTAGTGATGTCAATTGGATAGGGACATGGAAAGAAAGGGTACCAATTTTTTTTTATTTGTGTGCTTTGAGGGGTTTGGAGCTCAGTCCTGCTGGAATACAAAATCACAGATTCTGGGGATGAAGGAATCAGGGAAAATAATTTAACTCCTACCAGCATGTCTGGATCCACCAAAGCCAATCTTATTAATAAAGATCTGGATGAAAGAAAATACTACAACTTTTCACGGTGACCTTTTTCCCCCCTTATTAGAGAAGTTGTGGATTTACAGAACAATCATTCATAAAATATAGATTTCCCATATACCATCTCACCCCCAACACCTTGTATTGGTGTGGAACTTTTGCTAAAATTGATGGTAGAACATTTTTATAGTTGTACTATTACTTAAAGTCCATGATTTAATTTAAACCTTTTTTTAAAAATCAACCCTTATTAGGAGAAAAAATATTTTTATGTAAAACATGGGTTAATCATTAATCAACTATTTGGACCTTAATCTGAGGGATTTCTTGGTTAAAAATTAAGAGACTCATTTTTAAATTCTTTCTCCCATCAAGGTAGGCTAGACAGTCCTAATATGTAAGAAATAACTCCTTATTCTCCTCAGGAAATTCCCACTGGAGAAACATGGGTCTCTCCCAAATTTACTTGGCTCTCAAAGGTAACTTCAACTCAATTCTATCTCTCGCAGTTATATTTGGGTGACTAAAAATAGGAGCTAGACAATGCTATACTTTTAGCCCATGGTGGCTATATTTGTATGTGCATCTTCCTTTCTCTAAAATAAATAGTGATATTATGGAGAAACCAGTCCAAAAATTTTGTGTGGTTTCATCAAATATGTAGTGAGAAATAGGAAAAAATATACAAGCCCAATTTTCTTCTGTATTTAGTAATTTAGAGTATGCTAAAATTTTGTTATTAAAGTTGTCCTCAGGATTTCTCTTTCCAGACTAAAAAATCTGTGATTTCTAAACTTTAAAAAATATATATAAATCTCATATTGCATTGACAATAATCAATTATTCCCTATAAAACTTTATTTTTTCCCACATAATGCACTTATCGAGCTCATTCTATGTGAGAGTAGAATAGTAAACAAGATGACAAACATTCTGCACTCTTGGTATTTCCTTTCCAATATGGATCTTACTTTTGCCAGTGGGAGACCTGAAAAAAGTATAAAAGCCGAATCCACCCTTCTAAGAACTTTTACTCTAGCAGAAAGGGAAGGAGAACATAAAACCAATGTTTATTGAAGTTATGTACCATGTACTGTGCAATGTGCTTTCACAAAAGTAATTTCATTTAATCTCAAATACCCCTTTAAGTCATGTATTATTTTCTCCATTTTTGTCATAGATGAAGCTGAGGTTAAGTGAAATTAAGCGACACAGGTAGGAGGAGTCAGAACTGGAAGTAGATATTTTGGACTCTTTTTAGTTTTATTCTTTTTGTTTCTGACCTCTACAAGATTCCAAATGATAATATTGTCCCTCAAATTATGAGATATTATGCACAATGAGAAGCCATGAATTTAATGAATATGCTTTTCATTGTCTGGGTTGTTGACTAGACAACTGTGGAACTATAGGAAATTAAAAGTTTCCTGAAAGATATTAGAAAAATATTTCTTGATACCAGAAAAGGTCTTACCAACTTTTAGTTAAAAGTTCAAGGTAAGGAAGTGTGTGGAAATTCCACACATTTTCTTGAAGAGTTCTTCCCCAGTAGACTTAATACCCATTTCCTCACAACAAAGGCTCAGGTTAAAGTTATACAACATCACATATTTAAATAGTGTTATCCTGTGGAAAATGTGTAGCTTCATGGAATGCCTCATATACAAACAAATGCTTGTAATTTGAAGAAACTTTTTGGATAATCCCCTTATAATAAGTCTTAAGACAGGTCACCATGGCAGTATTAAATATCAATCTGGCATTAAACAAAATAGGCCACCAAGGCATGCTCACCAGCTGGGAAACAGAGTTAAAAATAATTATGAGTAACTTTTGTCAATTGTCTTCAATCACTTAAAGTGAGCTTTGTGCATTTGCAGTGCTGGTCATTTTTCTTTTGCTTTATCCCGCTCTAGTACAAACTAATATATTGTATTGTGGATTCAAATTCCCTTGGCTACATAATGTTCATTAGGTGTAACACTTCATTTTCACGTTCCTCTACAACTTTGAATTATATAAATCTAAAATTACAGCTATCATTTATTTTTCTTTTAGAAAGTCTTTTCCTTGTTTATCATATCATTGTTATAGTACCACCTATAGCGTGTTCTTAATGAGATGGTTCCTCCTCTGTGTATTCCAGAACAAGACCTCCTCAAGGTGAACAGTGAGAGTAGGTAGCTAGAGGGATGGAAAAGAATCCGTTTTATAGGCAATCAGAGAAACAATGACTAGAGAGAGACAGGCCAAGTAAGATGGAAGTTAGGGTTGGGAATACCCGGTAGCGATGGGGAATCTTAAGAATATTTATCTTCTCATTTGTTGCCTCATGATATTTTGAAACCTGAGTTTGCTGTGAGTAGTATATTTAATTTACTTTATTTATTTTTATTATTTTTTTAAAGATTTATTTATTTTTATTACATATCTCCCCTTCCCCCCCGCTGTGGCGATGTGCCGAGACTGGTCACTGCGCAGGTGCGGCTTTCCAAGCTTGTGGGCGGCTTCTGCTTCCATTCACGGCGGCTTTTCAGTTCGCGGGTGGCTGGCTGTGCTCCATTTGTGGGCGACCTGCCCTGCCCGTGGCGGCTTTTGCCCTGTCCGTGGCAGCTTTTTGCCCTGCCCACGGTGGCTCTGGCCCCCCCATGGCGGCTTGCCATTCTCAAGGCGGTCTGCCCACTAGGAGAGGTCCCCGGGAATCGAACCCGGGGCCTCCCATGTGGTATGCCGGCGCCCTATCCACTGGGCTATTGAGCCGGCCCCTAATTTACTTTAGATTGGTTTGAATTATACCTGTTTATAATGATATTTTTGTTCTCGGAAGTATGCAAAACAAATTTAGGGTGACTTTTTAGTTTCTCTGTAGAACCTATTTACATGGGTAAATGAAGCTACTTAGCTCAAGTTAATGAGATTTAAGTCCCAGGTCCAATATCACTGCATGAGTCAGGTAATTTTGCTTTGTTCTGTAGACACCAAGAGCCTCTGTCATTCAGCCAAATACATTGCAAAGGTCCATCACTGGTCAGTAGGTGAATTGCATGCTGAAATAGAGGTGAGCCCGTGGAAGTCTGTTTTTGCTTGGAAAACAGCAGAGCGTGCATGTTTTACCCACAGTAGGTCATTCCGGTAGTGAGGCATACAAAATACCTAAGACATACAATAATATATAAAATAAATTATTTGGGAATTGGACTTCCTATTTATTTTATTTATTATCCCAACAAAGCAACTTCAGTGAAATAGTAGATGTGGAATAGTTGTTTTTAAATTGAATTAAACTTCTGTCTAAAAGTTGCTGAATTCAAAGGAAACTTTCTAGATAGTGTGTTGAAATGTACACACCTGGTATTAACCTACAGTTTGGCTATTTTGTTGTTAATATTGTTATTATTATCAGTAGCCATGTTACTCCAAAAGATAAATCCTCTTTTTTTCTCATTATGACCCCTGTCTCCAGCCTCAGCTGTTTTCAGCCCTCATCTCAATGTTCTTCATTTCATTTACAATGCCACCAATACTTCCACCATTGCTTATTTCTTTTGCAGGCTTTTTCTTTGCTTTCACATTAAATTCTAACTTCTGGATCTCACATTGTTTACTTTGTATATTGCTTCCCTCTTTTACCTTTCCTAGGACTTCGAATGAGCCTAGGTGTACGTGCAGCTGGTGGAATAAGATTCCATTATATATTTTCTATAAATGAGATTTTAACAATGTACTATGAGGAATGGAAGCTAGACTCTCTTGGCTATGCCTTAGAGGTTACAATAATTTTAAAAATTCCCTGCATCATCACTACAAACCTTATTCACATCTTACATTTACAGGGCGCTGACATAGTCCCTGTGATTCAAACTGCAAGGATGATTTGAAGACTATTGAAAGGGAGTTTCTAATTTTCCCTACTGTGTTTATGAGGACCTAAGCAATGACTTAACTCTCTGAGTCTCAGTTAAGTCACCTTTAAATTTAGGAGAATGGGCTAAATTAAAGATTTTGCCAACTGTTTTTTGGTAACAAAACGCTTTTTAAAATTAAAGTCTTATTTGGTGCTCCAATATATAAAACTAATAAAAGCAAAGCATGTCCTATTGGAGAGGTTAGGAAGCTCACTCAGAAACCTCCTCATCCAACTTCCCTGTCATCTTCCTCAGAGCTCTTCAGGCACTGCCTTGGCAAACAGTTTGAAAACCAACTGCACTGGATGACTTCCAAAGTCCTTTCCAAACTTAGATTTCTGACCATTGGGCGTGGCCCACCATCTTGGTCCCTACAACAAGGAAGTGCTAAATAGGTGTTGATTTGAATTGAATGAAGCTAGCACCATCTAGAATCTCAAATGCTTTTCCTAACTAGCTCTTATAAGAGCACAACTGGAATATTCTATACTTGTGTTCACGTAACTTCTGGCAGTTTGTGAGAATGAAAAAGTGGTTCCTTGTTTGGTCTCATTTACATGATTTCCCTGATGTTGGAAGGGCACATACCTGAGTCCCAGATGATAAGTGATCTAATGTTTATTTGGCCTTATTTACACACGAATGTTTGGTAGTAAGTACTTAACAAAAATAAACAAATATAAGTATTAAAGTACAGAATGGAATAAAGTGTTAGTAGATTTAAGGACAACTGGTCAACAACTTAATTAAATAAAACAGACAATGGATCATTAAATGAGTATTTTTAATTAATTTCCATTTAAAAAATAGTGTTTCCCAAAGAATTAAATTTTGTTGTTTTAAGAATTATATAAGATTTATAGAGATAAAATTTGTGCCTGGCAAAAATTTTTTTCTTGGACCAACTGGGAATTCAGTAGGTTAAAATTTTAGTATTTACAATAACTGAAAATCATATCTACTATATATGAATGGAAAATTATAAGTAGAATACTGGTCTTTGAAAAAACAAAGCATTTCTCTGGGGGGAGAAAAGAGAGGTTTTCTCACTTTATTTTGAGATTAGAGCTGCTGAAATGCTATATTTACACAGATTCTTAAACAGGTTAAAAAGGGTTATTAAATTTTTTTAAGTTTATATGCAAATGTGCCTTTCTCCTTCCCTCCCCCAATAAAGTGAAATGGAAAATCAAAAGGAGATACAACAAACTTTGCTTAGCCCTGGTAAATAGGAAAAGGAAAAGCATGGACAATTAAATTTTACAAGTAATTACCAAGAGTCATTTTAAGGCAAGTAATTTTAAGCTTATCCCCCATTGAAATCCAGAGCTCCTAACCAATTGCAAATCCGACTGGGTTTAATTTCATTTCCATTATTTTTCCTACACACCCTCTGAAGCGGTGCCCACATAAAAAGAGAATGGTCATAAGAAAGTCTGTGAAAGAGAAATGGAGCAGCGGAAGAGTGACTAAAGAAGAAATGACTCCATGGCCAAAAAAGAAAGATAGCCAAGATGGAATTGATCTCCTTCAGTAGTTAATTTGACTGGATTGTCCTAAATGAATTTTTGTTGATTTATTTCCCCTGATTTACTCAATGGATAAAATCCTTTCTAGGTCTTATCTCTCAGAAGGATGCCACGTATTAGGTCTAGACTTAAAACCCTGAGGGTATCTGGATTTTTCTCATTTTGGAATCCATTTTAAGAATCCGTTTTTCCTTAAGCTACTGGTTGTGGTGTTTGGTTCATGAAAGAACTAAGTGGTCATGTTGAATTTTGAAATGTGTTTACAGTGATCAAAGGAAATGATACTGTCAGGACATTAGAAATAGCTCCAATGTTGTACCATTGTGAATATATTAATATTTATCTTTAATGAAAGCATATGTTTTAAATTAATGCCCTTGCTATGCTGTAGGCACTTATTTGTTGTTTTTACTTGGTTTTCAGGGTCTAGGGAAACTGAAGAAAAAGTAATGACTGAGCTGGTTTTGTAGCTGTCAGTATAAAGCTGACACTCCTGGCCCTAAAGAGCTTGCATTTAAAATTTTGCTTCATTTGTTTTGGTTTAACTTTAGTGCATAGTAGAGTTAAATATAGCTGGAGGCTGCAGAGAGGTGGTCTTTAAGAACTTGGAAATGATGAAATATTACTTGACTCTTGAGAGCCCCTACCAGACCTTCCACAGAGCCTTCCTCCAGGTTAGCAAAGGGCTGACTCTTTAAAAATTCGACTTACGTTTCTGCAATGGCTCATACAGAGACATCAACCTTTTGATGACAAATCGGCACCTAGTGCAAGATTCTTCTCTGAGCTCAGGTGCACCCTGGGACCAATGAGCCCAGAAAAACCAATGGAACCATGACAGGGAAGAGTTAATGGCTTGGCTGCAGGAGCACCGCTTTTTAGGAAGTGAGGAGAGGTTAATTTGGATGCATATTATCTTTACTGTGCCTCCTCTTCCTTTTTCTACATTTCCTAGCTTTCAATACTGTGCTCACTTGTCTTTGCTACCTACCTCTCAATGCTATTAAGTTGAGGACAATCAATGGTGGGAGAATCTCTTTTGATTTATCATTTGTTTAATAAAATTGGAAAGACCAATTAAAATTTAGGTCTTGCTGAGATCGTAGAGGTTGGTGGGAAAATGCCCACAAAAACATGAACTAGCTTTCGTTGCACTAGAAGTGGCTGAGGGTATACATATGCCACCACCTTAGTTGATATGACTGAAAGGACCATCCTGCGATATAGTTTAGGGGAAGGAGGACCAGCTCTGGGAATACAGTAGACCTAGGAAACCGTTGGCGTTTGTAATGCAAACCTTAATTATTTCATTAGGTCCTATTTTTCCTTTTTACAATGAGGGTTTTGTGCTTGACTGATTTTTTTTTTCACTACTAAATTCTCTGGAGCCAAAAAGTGCCTGGCACATAATATGTGCTTTGTAAATATTGGCTGAATTGTATCTATTTAATCTGTAGCCCTGTTCCAAGTACAAGTGAGAAATTTAAATGTACTTATTGCTGGTAGTTGGATGGGGGACAGACCTTAGTTATAAGACCTCTCCTGCAACTTCTTTCCAAAGCAGCAGGATGAGAGAGGTGGACCTCTGAGGGATTCTCCCCTTCCATCATGGAGTGGCCACCAGGGTATTTCATCAAATCCTCTATCTCTATCATTTTTCAGATTGCTTTTATTTTTTCTCTTCTTATGATTATTATTTTTAAAGAATCTTTAGATTACATAAATGTTACATCAAAAATATAAGGGATTCCTATATACCTTGCCCCCTTCCCTCCACCTCTTTCCCCCATTAACAACATCTTTCATTAGTGTGGTACATTGGTCACAATTGATGGATACTTATTGAAGAATTGCTGCTAACTACAGTGTATAGTTTACATTATAGTTCACACTTTGCACCACACATGTTTATAAGTTTTGACAAAATGTATAATGACCTGTATCCATCATTGCAGTGTCATGCAGAACAATTACAATGTCCCCAAAATGCCCCATGTTATACCTATTTTTCCCTCTTCCTCCCCTCAGGACCACTGGTGGCTACTGCCTTTATAACAATGATATAAGTTCTTCCATTACTAGAATAATAAGTCTACTTTAGTCCATAGGTTGTATTCCCCTGTTTTGTTTGTTCACTCTTCAATCTTGAGGATTTGGGGATGTCAGATGGGTTTTCTGAGAGGCTGGTATAAGCCTTGCTTTTACCTTTGATGCATATAGAAAAAACAAAATCATGCTTTCTTCTGGATTAGAGCTTGCCTGACTGTTGGTATGTTAAAGCCCTGGACTCAGTGCTGATCATCTATTTATGAATAACAACAATTACTTCTTCCCAAAACCTGTGGTACACTTTTATTGAAAGAACATGATAAGATATAAAATTTAAGCATCTCAAACAAGTCTTTTACTATCTTCATTCTTATCTACATCTCAAAATATAAATCATCAGCAATTTTAGCTTGGAAATATTTTATTCTAGTAACATACATTCAGCCTAAAGTTTTCCCTTTTAACCACGTGCAAATATACAATTCGGTACTGTTACTTACATTCACAATGTTGTGCTACCAGCACCACCATCCATTACCAAAATTTTCTATCACCCTAATAGAAATTGTACAATTTAAGTATTAATTCCCCATTACCTCCCCCTGCTGGCCCCTGGTAATCTATAGTCTAGTTTGGAACTCTAAGCATGCTTATTCTAATTATCTCATAACCGTAAGGTCACAGAATATTTGTCCTTTTATGTCTGGCCTATTTTCTCAACACGATGTCATCAAGGTTCATCCGTTTTGTCACATGTATCAGAAATGTCACATGTATCATTCCTTTTTATGGCTGAATAATATTCCATTGCATGAATAGACCACATTTTGTTTATCTGTTCATCATTTGATGGACACTTCAGTTGCTTCCATATTTTGGCAATTATGAATAATTATGAAAATCAATGGGCAAATAAATATCTGTCCAAGTCTTTGCTTTTGATTCTTTTGAGTATATACCTAGAAATGGGATTGCTGAGTGTGATGGTTAGGCTAATGTGTCAACTCGACCAGGTAATTGTGCCCAGCTGTTGGGTCCAGCAAGCCCGGGGCTAATTGAGTTTACTGCATGGATGGCTGATTGCATCTGCATCAATCAGCATGATTGGATCAAGAATGGATGACGCTGTTATCCATTCAGTTGACTGCCATAAAAGGGAACTGATTTCAACATTTGAAGAGAATTTCCCAGCTCGTTGTTTGACAGCGAACTTCTCCCAGGAGCTCATCGAGGACCCTTCATCAGTCTTTCATCGGAGCCCCTGGCTTGCAGCCTGCCTGCGGGACCTGGACTTGTGTATCCCCACGGTCACGTGAGAGACTCTTATAAAATCTTATGTATATATTTAACAGATATCTCGTGTTGATTCTGTTTCCCGAGAGAACCCTGACTAGAACACTGAGTATTTTGGCAATTCTGTACTTAACTTTCTGAGGAACTGTAAGATTGTATTCTGCAGCAGCTGCACCATTTTACATTGCTACCAGCAATGAATGAGTGTTCCTATTTCTCCACATCCTCTCCAATATTTTTAATTTTCCATTTTTTTAAATAAATAGTAGCCACTCTAGTGGGTATGAAATGGTATCTCATTGTGCTTATGAATTGCATTTCCCTAATGGCTCATGATGTTGAGCATCTTTTCATGTGCTTTTGAGCATTTGCATATCATCTTTGGAGAAATGTCTATGCATGTCTTTTGCCTAATTTTTAATTGGGTCATTTGTCTTTTTGTTGTTGAGTTGAAGGATTTCTTTATATATTCTGTGTATTAAACTCTTATTGGATATGTGGTTTCCCAATATTTCCTCCCAACCTGTAGGTTGTCTTTTTGCTTTCATGATACAGGCCCAAACGTTTTTCATTTTGATGAGGTCCCATTTATTTAATTTTCTTTTGTTTCTTGTGCTTTGGGTATAAAGTCTAAGAAACCATTCCCTAACACAAGCCTCCTGAAGAGGCCTTCCCACATTTTTTAAGGAGTTTGATACTTTTGGCTCTTATATTTAGGTCTTTGGTCCATTTTGAGTTGATTTTTGTATGTGGTGTGAGAGATGGGTCCACTTCCTTTTGCATATGGATATCTAGTTTTTGCAGGACCATTCGTTGAAGAGACTATTCTTTCCCAATTGAGTATACTTGACATGCTTGTAAAAAATCAATTGGCCAAAGTTGTGAGTGTTTATTTTTGAGCTCTCAATTCAATTACATTGGTCTATATATTTGTCTTGTGCCGGTACCATGCTGTTTTGTTTACTTTGGCTTTGTAATACATTTTAAGATTGGGAACTCTGAGTCCTCCAACTTCATCCTTCATTTTCAAAGAGGCGTTGTCTATTTGGGGCCTCTTACCTTCTATATATATCTGATGATTGGCTTTTCATTTCTGTAAAGAAGGCTGTTGAAACTTTGATTGGGATTGGGTTGAATCTGTAAAATGTTTTGGGTAGAATTGACATTTAGTCTTCTAATCCATGGTCATGGAAGGTCCTTCTATTTATTTAGGTCTTCTTTGATTTCTTTTAAAAAGTGTTTTGTAGTTTTCTGTGTACATGTTCTTTACATCCTTGGTTAGATTTATTCCCAGATATTTAATTCTTTTAGTTGATATTGTAAATTGAATTTTCCCCTTGATTTCTATATCAGTATGATTTTGATAGAAAATAAAAATATGGGTGCGAATATTCTCGCTGCCCTGATTTTGTGATAACCAGCATAGGCTAAACATTCGTCATATTAGAAACCATACATGTGTCCCCAGATCTAGTCTTTCTCCCATGTCTGGTTTTTAGAATGCTGATGGTAAACTAAGCCTGATTTATTATATGACCATCCTGTATGGGAAAAAACTGTAACTCTGTGTATCTTTGGTCAACCTTAAAAGATATAGCAGGGGGATGGACGTGATTCAAAGGGTTGGGTGTCCATCTCCAATATGGAGGGACCTGAGTTTGGTCCCTGGAACCTCCCCGTCAAAATAAAAAAAAAAAAAGAAAAATATAGAAGGCATGTGGGCCATCAGGCCCTACGCATGGGTGCGCTGTGAGGCTCCGTGTGCAGTTGAGCCACCAGGCCCCCCGAGTCACGCAGCAAGATGATGACATAACAGGAGAGTGACACAAGGGAAAGCGAAGATGAGATGCACCTAAAAACCAGGAGCTGAAGTGGCACAGGTGGTAGGACGCCTCTCTCCCACATCAGAGGTTCCAAGAATCGAATCGCAGTGAAGACAGGAGGAGAAGGATGAGAAGAGATGGCAGGAAA
>PVKH010028479.1:0-12833 GCA_004027955.1 Chaetophractus vellerosus
GAGCCGAATTGACGATGAAGCTGTCACAGGGCAAGGAGGTAGGGAGGATACCCAGATGCAGACAGTAGAAACTCGATTCACTGACATTAATAATAAAACTGCCGAGGCAAGCTAAAAAGTATAACCCAGTCATTGTTCCCTTACCACCGGCCATAGCTATCTGCAGGGTATTCATCGTGATTTGCTCACCACACCCCACCCCCATCCCCAAATAATGACTCAGCCAAGAATCAGGCTCAAAAGAATCACTTCCCTTTCTCAGACATGAGCACGTGCACAAACACACAAGCTTTCCACCGCCTCCACCCACGACCTCCCCAGCCACCGCCCTCCCCCCAGTTCTGGTTTAAGCACCCAGCAGTCAACAATCTCTCTGAAGGGCAGAAAGAGAGAGGCTTCTGCTGTGTTTGGAATTTTTTTTAAATTCCCACATTCTTTGGTACAAGCTTGGGTTTGAATCCAGATTGTGCCCCTTATAACTGTGTGATCTTGAGCAAGTTACTTAACCTCTGTTAACCTCAATATTTTCAACTGGAAAATGGGGATAATATAGGCACCGCCTCTCAAAATCATCTTGAGCATTAAAACAGAAAATGGATATAAACACTTGGCAACATAAGGTCTCAGCAGACTTATGTGTGCATTCAAATTGTCATCTGCTCATATGAGAAGAGAAAAATATGTTCTTGATAGGATCTTCCTAAGGTCTTGGGAGCATATCTACAGTCTAGAGACAAACCATCCAAGAGACAAATCAGTGTGCAGCCAACAGAGGATTTCAAATCAGGGTTCATTCCCAACATCTTAGGGATATGGGGGAAGGTATAAAAGAACTTCCTGTGACTATGAAATCTCTCATCCATTAATGCTAGTCCACATCAGAATAAATCCTAGTACAAAAGATATCACCAAGAACCTGGAAGGCTGGGTTTAATTCTTGATTTTGCATGGTACCATTCTTTGATGAGCTGCTCATAGTTACCTTAATTTACTAAGTACCCATTTACTGGGTGCCTCCTACATGGCAAGCACTGTGATAGGATTAAAAGGGAAGTAAGAAATGACCCCTGCCCTCAAAGAGCTCTTGGACAGGTTTGATGGAGGGGGAAGAGGAGGGGAGCAGGGTGCCTTCATTCCCATTCTGCCAGGAAAGAATCAGAGGCCCGAAAAGTTTCATCATTCAAAAGACCCACCCTTCAGTTATACTTGTAGACCAGAACTTACATTCCTTAAAAGCAAATTTTTAGGACAACACCACCATTCTGAAACAATCCAGGGTAATTCTTTACCATTTACAAAAAGCTTCAAACCCTGCAAAGCAGCTATGAAGATCTCCATTTCAGAGGTGAGGAAACCACAGTCCAGAGAAGAAGCTTGCTCAAGAGCTCACAGCTACTCAGGTGGCAGAGCCCTGGGTGTGAACTCAATCCTTATGACAACAAAGTACTTCCTCTCTCGATGCAACCACGCTTCGTGGGACCAAGACTAGCCCAGCCTTACTCACCATCCGTATCCGTTCATCTTCAAGATTCCTGAGGACAGTGGCAAACTCCTGCAAAGACCTTGCTGGAAAAGAGAGAGAGGCCATGAGATAGAAGGAGAGCAATGGGTTTTCAGGAGCCTTGCCAGCTACAGCTATTGTGTTATGGATTTAAATCCCGTGGCATGGGGGCATTTGCAGAATTCTAAAGTCAATTGCTTCCCAAGACTCTCCTTATCTTTTCATCATTAAACATTAAGGATGACCCAGAAGTACAGGTTAATTCCACCTGGCACTCTAGCTTGGGAAGGATTTCTTTAAGGAAAAGACCAGCTTATTCCTAAGCTCCCAGGCCCCGGGCTGGAAGAGGCAGGGTTCCGCTTAGGAGGCAAAGGATTTCCTGCCCAGGATTCAACCTCCTCAACCTTTGTCGTGGAGCTGCGTCAGAACCCAACCTTTTCTTTGGCACTGGAACTGAACAAACAGTGCTGCTGGCATCAGAAGCCACATCTCTGGCTTCTCCTTGAGTTCCTCCTGAGTCCTCAAGCCACTTACTAATAGCATGCAGCCTGCAGCATGGTGATCAAAGGTAGAAAGTCTCCTTCACCAAAGTTATTCCCAAAGGCAACAGGCATTAAGCGCAATAGCTCTGAGGATACTTGGAACACCTGTGCAAAGTTGTGAGAAGGAGTCATATATCCAGGAGTTACAACAATGATGTGTTTTCACTGCTCTCAGCTGTCTCCTTATTAAACTGCCTTTGCTCAGCCCCAGGCCTCGGCTCTGCATGGCAACAATAAGGATCGGATGAATTCAATAATTTGATATAACTTTCTCAATTCTTGCTCACTTAATGGAGTCAACCAAGATGCCCAATGTAAGAAGAACAACGTGCAATGACTAAGGTTTGGCAAAGAAAGGCAAGTGCTCTGAGCTCAGGGTTGGTTACAGAAGACAAGGCAGGTGATGGCGAGGAATAAAGTGGCACAACCATTAAATGGTAACCCACCCTCAGCCTCCTGTTGTGGAAACAAAACAAAAGGGAGAGGTGGGGACCACAGTGAACTGGACACTGAGATCCCCTCTGCTTCCGAAGGCAGCAGCAGCTACATCGCTCAGGTCAATTGCTGCCATGCCAGAAAGGGGGACCAGTGGAGCAGATTCCCCAATTTTTCAAAGAAGCTAGAAAACTGGAATTTTATATGAATTCAATTAATATGGTTAATTCAATAAAAAACCCAAGAATCAAACAAAACATGGGTGGATTCTGACCTCAGCCCATGAGCTATCATTTTACAACCTCTGATCTAATTCTTCCTTCACTGACCTGTGTTTTGCTTTTTCTCTACATCCTTAGTACTGTGGTTGGGAGAAGAACATTACAAAACCAGCCAGAAGAAGAAAGCTAAAGGAACCTGGAGAGGAAAGCCCCACTGCAAAGTCTCAATCTTTCTCCTGCAGGACAGAGAGTGAGGAAGGCAACCTCAGAATTCTGAGAAGTCCAGAATATCCTGGGGCCCTCGATCCTCACATAACTCTAAGCCTCCACTGGTACTGCAGATATCTCTCTTTACTAACCTCAGACACTTCCGTTCCCAGGGAAAAGGCTCTGCTAGAACACTTAAAGTTATGGTGAGGAAAGAACTTTTTCTGTCTTAAGCAAGGTTATGACTTACCTATACACATTTCATCATCTGTTTCCGCATCTCCTATACACTGAAATTTAAATTCATTCAAGGAATCTGCAAATTTCCGCTTCGCTGAAGATAAATCTAGCAAGAACAAGAGAGTAAAAAACATGAATTACTGAGATAAACTGGCTTTCGTTATTTGTTGCACTTTTTCATCCTTCTATTAATATGGCAGCTAGCAGCTTTGTTCCGGAGTCCATTTCAAAGCACAAAAAATGTGAATTCAAAACAGTAAATATCTGTTTATCACAGGAAGTGTTTGCTTTAGAAGTTAATATTTTTGTTACATTTGCTTTAACAATTCTACTCATACCTCTAATTCCTCGAGTCATAAAATGAGTCAGGTCACCCCCACTGGACACATGTGGGAATCCCTTAGCAGCCTCAGCCCTGCGTGCCCAGTCTGCCATCCACCCTCCACACGTAGCTGCTCCCCTGCCTGACGCAACAATACCTTCCCTATGTCCGACTCCACAACACAAAATGATGTTAGGTAGGGGGGCGAGGAAAAGCTGGAAGAGAGCCTTTGAAATTGCCCCATCCCAAAGGCACACAACCACCTGGACTTCCTCCTTCAACTCAAGTACAGAAGAGGCCGAGCTCTCAGAAGCTTCTCCAGCTCCCATCGTTGAGCACTGTGGCTGGCCAGTCTGACAAACCTCCACCTGAACAAGTTCCCCGGGATTGCCACATTCCACCACCACCACGAGAACGAAGCCCTGGCAATGTTTTCATTTGGGGTAAAAACACACCACACACATGGCATCGATAAAGAAAGCTCTCAGAGGTCAAATTTTTTAAAATAAGCTCTCACTTAATACAGCAGTAAAATCCAATGATCCTTCAAGAGCCCTCAGCTTCTGTTAAAGGTATAAAATCAACAACGTACCTTGAAGTGGCCTGACAGACACTGTTACTCAGTACAAATGTTCTTAACTTAATTCCGCGTGCAGCTTTCCTGCAGATTAGGCTAATCATTCAAATTACCCTCATACATGTTTCCCTCATTGAAGGGGAAATGGTATTATGTTCAAATTCCCAGAAGAGGGAAATATGAGGCATAACTGGCAACAGGGCCTGGCTTTAATGAGATTATTCTGGGGAAAAGAAAAAATAAAATAAAAAGGTATTCGGGCTGCTCAGATCAACATTATCTACTGGAATAAAAGCACCCATGTCCTCACAGGTTTTCTGTTTTAGTTCCCAGATATCTCCCATGAGGTTAGGGGTCATGTTTTTCATCTTTTGGTTTGACTTTTGTTTTTCCCTCACCACAGACCTGGCAGTGTTTCTCACTCACTGCGTGTTGAATGAATGTGTGTATGTGATGCTCTGTATACAAATCCAACCCCAAGTGTTCAGCTCTCCAACCCCAACGTTAATTCCGAGCTGCGGCTGCTAATGAAAGAGCCCAGTTCCTGCCGTCTGCTGTTCTCAGGTACTAGGCTCAGGCTATGTTCAGATACCAGCAGCTCCAGTGCCCGGACTGCCCCCTCCCACCAGCTCTGAGGACACGGGTCCCAGTATAGCTGGGACATGAGCAAGTCTGCTCTGCACCAAAAGAGGAAGGCACTGAAGGGCTGCGGAGGAGAATACAGAAGCAAGCAGCCAGTGGTCCCTGGTCTGTCCCTGAGCTGCCCAAAACTCAAAAGATGCTGGCAAGGGGATGAGGCATCTCTCAAAACTGGCCAAGCCAAGTTAAGGATATCCCTCAGGACACAAGCCACTCCCAGGCAAGTCAAGAAAGAAACTGGTGCATGTGGAAGGCTGAGCACTACAGGGAGCAAAAGAGGAGGCCGCAGGCAGGAGAAGGAAAGGAGAGAACAACAGTTTAGAGTGGAAGACAGACCCCTCCAAGAGCCCCAAAGTGTGTGATGAGCCAAAGGTGTGTGTATTTGTACACATTCCTATTTTAGCCAGAATGTTCCCCGCATCAGAACTCACAAAGAAAGGCCCAAGCAAAGAGTAAGAACAGGTTTCTTTCTCTATCCACCCAACTTCCCTCCTGTGCCTCCCCAAAGGACAAGAAAGACTCAAACTGAACAATCATCTCAACTAAGTGAAAAAAACTGACATGTAAACCAGGCTTGGGAAAGCTCCCAGCACACGCCTGAAAAGCTGTGCTGCCAAGGGCAGCTGCCAATGAGGACAAGGAGTGGCTAATAATGCACAACGGGGCTTTTGTGGGGCCTTTTCACACAGAAGGATCATCTAACCAGGTCTAAGGTCCATTACCTTATGACCAGAAGGTAACCTGATTTCATTGTCCAGTGGCACGTAGCATAACCTGCCATGGCATAAACTTGACACAATGGGGACCCCATAAAGCTGATAAAAAGGCCAGTCCTCCTGATGGAAGACCAGGTAATGAGTGCTGGTATGGAGTCAATACTGGGCTGGAGGCCAGTATTGCCAGTGAGGACGGCTGGGTAGAATGAGAATCCCAATTACTGGAACCTGAAAAGGTAGTCACCATGGGCTTGAATGGTCCATGCTTACAGAGAAATCTTTCAGGAAAGGTACAGTAGACACCTGTTGTTTCACTTGCTCAGAATCCATTCCCCAGTCTATGGAAACAACTCTCAAGCCTCCTTTCCTCACTAGCATTCCATGGGGTTCTGATTATAAGCTGATCAACCCCAACCCCTTGTCCTCACCCAACCCCCCCAATGGCTCCTGGGTTCATGTTTCAGCTCTACCACTGACCAGATATGCAACTGGCCCTGGGTTCATTGTGAAGTCTCAGTTATCTCATCTGACAGAAGTTGTCAGTCCTACCTAACCCACAGGGCTATCAGGAGACTCCAGTGAGACACACTTTCTGGATAAGCACTGCGTACTCTTAGGTAAGGTTCAGTTCTAGCAAGCCTCAACTATTCTTTCCTAACATACAAATCCTCCAATAACAGGACCCAAGGAAGGTAAGCATGACTACCTGTGTTTATAAATCAGGGAAGTTAAATAACTGGCATAAGGGCGCACGGCCACTAAGAAAGAGAAATGTGACTTGGTCCCAGGTCTTCTGAACTGAAATCCTTGTAGCACCACTAATGTGATTTGAGAGGACCAAGAGGACATAACGATGAGAACAGCCAAAGGCCACTGCTTCTTGCCTATTTCCTCCAAAGAGGATCAGTGCTATCATATGTAGACCAGTACCTTGGATATGCAGCTCCCAAAAGCTTTGTTTCTGGACCTTTCACTCTGATGCACACAGGAATCTAACATGCACATTCCAGTAAGAGGAGAAGGGAAGGAGGAGAGGCTGGTACTGGTGCTGAGTGCATGCCAAGCTTCGTGGCACCCTTCTCATATAACCCCACTGTTTCATGTTCAGGCAGTACAAGATACAGCAAGGAGCCAAGCAGAGTCAATAATATTTACTTTGCAGAAACATCTGTTGCTAGAAAGGCAGAATGTTGGCCAGAGCAGAGTGAAGTCCTAACTGCCAGCATCTAGGGAGGACAAGTTCTGCTTTACAGAGCCGGTAAGTTCCGAGGAGAAGTCCAGATGGGTAAGAGATAGGGAAGCAGCTAGAAGTCTGGACTTCGAAGGACTGCTTCCAAAGCTGTCTGCTCTCCTGGGGACCCAAGGAAAGTACCTTTCTCTCCCTGGAGATGCCAAACTCTCCTTCGCAGGTATTAATCTGTACAGGGTTTAAGAAAATTTAAGCCAAGTATGAGTCTTCTTTTGCTAAAACAGAAGCTTTACCAAAATGTTTTTAAAATTAGAATCTAGCTTAATTTTACCAAGTTTTACCAGTAATACCACAATCAAACCATTTCCTTTTTCACCTTGGCTAAGACTTTATATATATATATATACAGACACACACATATGTGTTTCCCACATAATGACAGATTCGAGGTAACCTTACAATCACATTTATTTTCAGCGCACCTATTGCTTTTCTGTGTCCTCCCAGGTTACCAAAGTTATATTCGGCTACCTTTAAAAATATCTGCTACTTGATCACATTTTTCTCTCTGGACTTAGAAACATTACAATTAATAAAGACTAATTGCAGAGGTAAGTGCTTGCAGAGAGATTGGCCTATTGGCTGCTTAAAGCACAAGAATACCAAAGTCCCCAGACAGTGCTGACCTCACCCTTTTTCTGAACTGCAATTACACTTAGGCCCTGTGCCTCATCACCTTGCACTTGGAATGATCCCGGAACTATTCATGAGTTGGTTTCATGTCATGATGTACTCCGAGTTCCCCGGACAGGGCTAGACACAGGGATCCTCAAAAACCTGCTGAACTGAAGCGATGGGGCAGAGCAACACAAGTTGGCTTACACATGGAGTGTCTGAAATCCCCAGAGCGGAGGACTCATGATCTCAAGATGGACATCAGCCCCGGAGAGACTGTGGGTTGATCCCACAGCTCCCATTCCCTTGGTCAACTCAAAATACTCAAAGCTGAACTCCCTCTCCCCTCCCCAAAGAGACAAGGGCCTCTTCCTTGTCCCTAGTTCAGCAAAGGGCACCACCACTCATCCTGCTCACAAGCCAGACACCTAGATGTCATCGTGTCATCACTGACAGCTCGGTCTCCTTCATGCTCCATGTCTAATCCTAAGTCTGCCCATTTTACCATCCAAGCACCTCTCAATCCTGTTCATTCCTCCCCATCACTATCACCAACCTCTAAATCAATTATCCTCACTTGCTTGGATAACTGCAACTGCCTGCCATCTGGTCTCCCCACATCCAGTTTTGACCCTCCAGTGAGTTCATACCCCAGTCATGTCATCCCCAGGTTCTACCTTCACCACCCTCCTCTCTGGGCTCCAGCCACCTGGCCTCTGTCAGTTCCTGCAGTAAGTACCCTATTCCCACCTGCCACTTTATGCTATTCACTATGGAGAACATTCTTCCCTTACTTTTTTAACCGGTGGACTCTTAGTCTGCCTATAGACCTCAGCTCAGAAGTTCCTTCCTCAGGGAAACCTTCCCTGACATCTCTGACCAAGCCAATCCTACCCTATTTTTCACTGCCTAAGTACTACGTACTTCTTTTTAGCAATTTTATATTTGTTCAGGTAATTCATCAATTCATGTCTCCCCAACTATTAAGTTCTATAAGGGTAAGGATCATGTCCCTTCATGCTCACCACTGTATCTCCAGAGCCCAGCACACAGCCTGGCTGGGAGTAAGGGGTACAGAAGGAACAAAAGGGGAGGCATTGGGCACTCCACTGGTTCCTTAACCCACATCAAAGCTGAACTTCCAAACCACCCCTGACAAGTGAAAAAAAAGCAGACTAAGTAAGTAAGGAGAATCTCCAACTTACCTAAGTTCTGGCTGGAGCTCGGTACTATAGGAATGTGCTTACTGTTAACAGGAAACTACCTCCCCAAATGTTGTCTTTTGAGGATAATTCCTGCAGAGCTGGAGAGCTGGCTACTAGCAAGAGCATAAAGGAAATCTTCTCTGCACCAAGAGAACTAGAGAAATGAGCTACAACAAGCAAACTGTCCTCTTTCTGCCCCGGTACATTCACAAACTCAGAATCAAAACAGGCTTAGGAAGAGTTTCCAGAGAACTTCCTTCTCTCTCTCCCCATATCTGGAAAAACTGAGAGCATATCCTATCAGAAACTGTGTTTGGGAGAGGCATTTCCCCCATACTCTCCATTTCCCCAAGTCTGGGTGGCATTTTAAACCTAGTTCAATGTGCTTTACTATAAGGAAAACAAGTGATGTCCCCTTGTTAAATGCCATTCGACAGCATGAATCCCAACATTATGCTAGCAAACAGAAATAAACCATGTTCAAATCTTACAACTGAATAAAATTCCCCACAGCATTCTGGTTTCTGTGTCGCGCACTCTCACCTGTGGCCACTAGGTGGCAATCGACTGTATCAGAGAAGGTGTGCTAAAACAATGACAAAAAATGACAATGATAAGAAAAAACAAGGCCACCCTTAAGTGCATTGCTGGGGAGGGCCTCGCAGAGTCACAGACCTGGCCCTGTTGATGAAGCTGCACCACCTGAGAAGGGAAATATCCAACAGGCATTTAACCAGCAATCAAGGGAGGGGCCCCAGCCTCCACATGTGAAGAATAGCTCTAAAATTTCCAGGGGGCCTGTGTTCATCTTATACATTCAAGCCTGAGACACAGAAGGGAAGGGCTGGCAGGATGAAGTCAAAGCCAACATGTCTCTCACATTCTTTCAAATTTGGCTGGGGCAGACTTGGAAAACCTCATCTCACCAAACGGATGATTTGCCCACCAACCAAATCAACCACGGCATATTAGGTAACACGCATTCTGATTATAAATCAGCATGCTTTTCCTAAGGCCTTTTCCCTAAACTTTATATCCTAAATGAGGCCATAGCCAGCACTGGCTCTGGAGAATTTGTTTTTCCAACCACAGCGGTAAGGCTAATGAAATTTTTAGAGTTGATTTTAAAAACGAAATCAAGTAGAAGAAAGAAAAGTGTGTCTCCCTTTTCCAGATGAGGTTTCTAATTCCATTTAGATGGAACCACCTTCAAGAATAATATGGGAGACTCAAGCCCACTTTAATGTACATCAAAATAACTAGGAATACATTAAACATTAATTTATTAAGTATTTACTATATAACAAGTTCTGTACTAAGTTCTATAAATCATTTCATCCTGTTGAGTAGGTATTATCCCCATTTTGCAGATGGGGAAATAACAAGCCCAAGGTCACACAGCTAATAAGTGGTAGTGTTAGGATCCTGCCTCTCTGACACCCAAACTGTTAACTATTACACCATATTACCTAAGTTACTCAAATATTTAAGGATCTGGCATCAAGGTACTCAAAGAAAAAAAAAAATTTTTAATGTATGTATGCATGCCCTATCCTTAAGGGGCATACAAATTAGAAGGGTATAATCTGTGTAGTATACAAAACCATAAATTAAAGGAAGAACATGCTTAGGCAATCAAAGAGTAGGGGAAAAAAGCCTTCAGAAGTGCAAAGTGGTATATTATTCCAGCTGTGGCCATTGGAAGGGGCTTCCCAGAGAAAAAGAATAGGGAGCAGTATTTGAGCTGGGCCTTAAAAATTCAGTAACATTTGGACATGTGGAAATGGGAGGAGATGCAGGGCAGAGGAGACAGGCAAGGAAAGGTATCCTAGGCAGTGGGAACAGGGAGTAAAGAAAGAGATGCAAAAGGGGAGGACCTACACAGAAACAGCAGGAGGTTCAGCTGGATGCAGAAAGTGGATGTGGCTCAAGCAATTGGGCTCCCATCTACCATATGGGAGGTCCCGGGTTCAATTTCCAAGGCCTCCTGGTTAAGGCAAGCTGGCCCACGCAGAGAGCTGGCACAACAAAAAGAAACAAAGAGGAAAGACAATGAGAGACACAACAAACTACGGAGCTAAGGTGGCTCAAGTGATTGAGTGCCTCTCTCCCACGTCAGAGGTCCCAGGATCAGTTCCCCGTGCCTCCTAAAGAGAAGATAAGCAGACACAGAGGGCACACAGTAAATGGACACAGAGAGCAGACAGTAAGCGCAAAACAACAAGGGCAGGAGGAATACATAATAAATAAAACCTTTAAAAAAAAAACTGGGAAGAGAGGTTGAAACAAACCATGGAAGGACTTAATGCCAAGCTAACGAACCTAGACTTCCTCCCTAAAAATATGGGAAACAGTTATTTTTGTTTTGTTTGTTTTACAGAGAGAGGAGTGACAATATAAACTTAAGTAATGGTTAAGCATTTTATTAAGAAGCTGGTCCCAAACTTTGGGAATGTCTACTCCCTGCTCTCACTCCTCCATCATACTTTGCTGTGTGAAGATACAATCACAGTCCAGGAGTTTTCCCCTGTGGATAACCAGATTCCAGACAACACGTCTCAACCTGGACATTTGTAAACAGACAACTGACTGGCCAGGAGATTAAGAGGGGCTCAAATAAACCCCTACTAACTCCAAGTTCAGGTTCTATTATGAATGATCAGTAGTATCCTTGTTAAATGTAAGTAATTATATACAAATAATGTATGCAAGTACGTTGTTTGTATTTCCAAAGTGCCATGATAGCTTTTTCTCAAGAACATTGAGAGTTTAAGGGATAGTATTTGACCTTTTACAGATGAAGAAATGGAGGACTAGCTTAATGGCAGTGCATGTAACATAACAGGTGCTTAATAAACATTTGCTGAATCAATGACCATTATGTTCAGGGATTTAGTCAGCATCAGATCTACGACAAAAACACAACCCCTTAAGTGCCCATCCCCAAACCTTAATCACTCAGCCCTGATACAAAGCAGAACAGGGACATAAGAGACTTGAGGTACTTAGAACTATATTCACATTATAAGACAGCAGACAGTCAGCACAGGAAAAATTCCCTCAAGAAAAAACAGTGGTGATCTGCTTAGTTAAAACAAAGAAGACCATTAGAGAGGAACTAATCAAATAAGGGAGCGAAAAAGAGAGGGTATTTCCGGACTGCTAGGAGTGAGTCAAGGGCAATTAAGAGGAATAATATGTGCGTGGATTCAGCAAACAGGGGTTCAGAGTCTGGATCTGTGTCTTTGGGCAAATCACTCAACCTTCTCAAGCATCTATGTAACCACAAGGATAATACCTACCTCACAGGATTGTTGTAGGAATTAAAAATGAAAAAACGGTTATGGAAGACTGGGGTACAAAGTAGCGCTTAAATGCTGGTTTCCATTCCTTCCCGCAAGCATGAGTGGTAGTTTACTTGAAGGATGGAGAGAAGAGACTCAACCAAAAGAGACTCTTCATTAGCATAAGAATTAAGGAAGTTTTGCCTCACTGACTTACCCAACTAATCAAATAACCCCAATTTCGTTAACTACTAAAAACACATTTCAAGTCTTTAAGGGTTTTTGCCAGATACTTAGAAAACTCTAATGAGTCTATGAGTTTAAAATTTCTTTTCACCTCTGGCAGATGAAAGGAAATGCAAAAACCCTGGGCTAAGTAACACTTTATTTTTTAACTGAACTAACCCAAAGAAGTTTATAACTCAACTGGTGACTTTTTAATGCACTGGGGGTGAATGGTATAATCAAATCTACTGGGGATTTGACTGGGGAGGCAGAACAACACTTGGTGAAACAGATAAAAGAATGAGAGTGCCAACGCACACGCCATCCAAGAGAAATGGGATTTACAGGGTTCTCAGACCTGAAGCTGCTGGGCTTCCTGAACAGTCAGTGCTTGTGCTTCAAGCCTGAGATAGACAAGTTTTAGGGGGCAGGCAGCATGGCAGCGGGGTGGGGGAGGCGCATGAAGAGAAAACTACAAAGGACAAGTCAGGGGAAAGGTCAGCTGGGGAATGGGAAGCCAAAGAGGGCCAGTTTTGGGGGGGAGGGGTGGTCCTGGCTTCAGCCTCAAGACTTAGCTTGTGCTTCTGGAATGCCCTTCCCTCTAGCATAATGCTTCTCAAACCTTAAGGTGCACACCAATCACCTGTGGCTCTTGTCAAAATGCAGATTCTGATCATTAGACCTGGGAGCCTGAGATTCTGCACGTCTAACAAGCTCCCAGGTGATGCCCAAGCTGATGGCCCAGGTACCATAGTCTATGAGGCAAGGGTTTGGATCCCCACCTAAGACCTGAGAATAAAGATCACAGCTTCTTTTTCCTTCCAGCACAGTGGCAATATATACTGGAGAAATGAA
>PVKH010028480.1:0-12833 GCA_004027955.1 Chaetophractus vellerosus
TCTCTCACTATTCTTCTATATTCTACCCACTGACATTGTTTTTTGCTTAGGAGGCACCAGGGGATTGAACCCAGGACATTGCACATGGTAAGCAGGCAATCAACCAACTGAGCTACACCTGCTCCCTGCACTGGCATTTTAAAAAATTCCTGGTACAGTATTTGGCCTTGCTCATGCTGTTTTCTGCAAGAAATGCTCTTTCTCATTCTCACCTTCTATTCAGCATCCATTTAAATGTTGCTTCTCCTGGGAAGTCTTCCCTGATCACCTATTGCTCAACATATCCTGTGCCCTAATTTTATGATTTGAAGTCTGTGGCACCCAAATAAATTGGGTGTTTTTACAGTAGTTATGTGTACATGTTTTAATCTTCAGTCAGGCTGGACTTCTTTAGAATTAGGACTTTTCTCTTTTTATCTCCTCTACAAGGCCTTAAATATAGATGTGATCAAACATGTATTGAACAAATAGAATCTAGTAGGCTCAGTACACTGCTTTCCAATTGCCATTTTGTGCATACTCTCAGATTTAAAGACAAGATCAAAACTGGCCAGCAGAGGGCAACCAATAGCTATGTTGTGAAGGGAGAGAGGCTCCATGGTTTACAAAATGGAGGCTCTGGACTAGAGAAAGGGAATGCGGCAGAGCCTATTTAGTACTTGGGGACTCTCCTGTTCACTGTCAGATGCTTCCCTTTTAACTTTTGGAGGCTAGAAGCCAAGGCCTCTATCCTCACATACAATATATCACTACAAATTTTTACCATCCCCACGGCCCACCTTCAATTCCTCAGCTCTATCACCCTTCCCCTACCACCCCGACAAACCCTCTTTCATATCTTTGTGTTGCATGATCTGGCCTCTTTCTCCCACGACTCTTCTGTATTTACTACCTTTTTTTCACTGGCTTTAATTCCTGGTACAGTACTGGGCCTTGCTCATCTGCCCTCCCCCTTGCTTTCCCACTCAATTTCAACCACCCAAGGAATCTTCCATAACCATCCTCCTTCCATGACACCTTCAAATTCTTCTACTCCACTGATCAATCCCTCATGAATTCCGAACAAAACCCCACCTTCACTTGATGCTACCAAATCATGCTGTTTTCTACTTCCTCTTATTTTTCAAATAAAATGCAAACCCTCTGCCTCCAGCTCCACAATACTTTAATACCCTATCATCTGATTTCTGCCTCCTGATTTTTTAAGACTTTAATAGCCAAATCCAAAAGTCTCTTCTCATTCTTAATCCCTTGCTATGTTTGAAACCACTGATTTCTTTTTAAAAATCTCTCATTTTGGCTCTAGAAACATTGTACCGTCTTTCTCCCACTCAGGATACTGCCTCCCCCATCTCATTTTTCTGTCCATCTGTGGAAGTCTACGAAAGCTTCGTTCTTCTCCCTTCTGCGACAATATCCCAAGCCACCTTTCCACACGACTCCCACGCTAGTCCTGTATCTCCAGCTGCCTGTATATATGCACAGCTGACCTACTGTCACCTAAAACACAAGCAAATCTCCTCTTCCTCTCCCAGAATCACTTTCCCAACTTTTCCATCTTTGTTGACACCATTCTCTCAATTCCTTCTGAGTTTCCAACCTTGAGAATTATCTCTTCTCCCGTTTCCATCATTCATCAATTATTGCTCTTTCCATCACATCATTTTAATTCATGCCTTTGTTTCAGCAGCCTTCAAGGTCTCCTGGTTTTGTCACACTTAAATCCACAAGTGTGATTACTTTAAAATGCTTTCATTATATTATTCCCCTGCCCAGGAACTTCAACTCCCCATCTCATCAAACACCAACTCCTATTATCAACATTCCCTCCCTAAAAAAAAACACCAAGAGCCTTAATTCTTCCCAGTAAGATACTGCCAATAAATCGGTCTGGTTTTCTCCGTGATGACCCAATTCCTGCCTTTATTCATGAAGTTCCTTTTCTCTCTTCACCTGTATAACCAACAACTAGCTAATGCCACCCGATAATGATCTTTTTGGCTTTTAATAGATCTTATCAAGATTGTTTTTATGTGACTAATATAAAAACATTAACATGGGGGGGGCTCTAACACAAGAACTTAGTATTATCCCCCTCCAAGTTGTTGACTTGTTCCAAATCTTAAGAGCCTTGGAGCTCTGCTGTTTATCCAGTAAAATAAATCACTAGAGGACTAAAACCATCTGCTCCTATTTAGGTTAATGACACCATCTTCTCATCCACAGACTAGAAACCTGTCTTCATCTGTGACTCACCTTTAGTTATAAGCCTATCATTATGTGCAGTGATTAAGAGCTCAGGCTCTGGAGTGACTTTCTGGGTTCAAATCCCAGTTCTCATGATTAGCTATGTGAATTTTGTCCTCTGCCTCAGTTTCCCTATATAGAAAATGGAGCTAATAGTGCCTCTTTATAAAAAATTGTTGGGATGACTAAATGTTTAATATTTAGAACGGTGCCCAACTCATAGTAAATGCTCATTTGTTGGCCGATTGTCTTTCTTCACTCTCAATATCTGATCCTGTTCAGAAGGCAGCTCATGATTCCTCCTAGCCTTCCCTCCAACATCCCCCACCATAGTTCACCACTTTCCTCTTCTTTGTCCCACTGTACTCAGCCCATATCTATTAGCAACATACTAGTCTGTATTTCCCACTAGTTGTTCAAGTCTATGTTACATACTAAGCTACAAATTCCTTCAGAGGAAGACATTTTTTCAATTATTTGTGTATCATTTGATAGCGGGCACTATATCTGACACAACAGGTGTACTATAAATGCTGGCAGGATGAATCTAATCAGTTACTAAGATCCGTCAGTTTTTCTTCCCCAGTGTCTCTAGTACTATTTCAATTCAAGCCCTTATCATATTCTTGCATGAATTACTGCAATGTTTATTAACATTGTCACCAATTTCTCACTCTTCCCATTGCTACCAGAGGCATTAAGGTGGAAGTCATTCCTCTTCTCAAAAATCTACATGCCCGTAATCAATGTATCCTAAATATATATATATAATAAAATAAAAATTTGAGAAAAAAAAATCTACATGCAGAATAAAAGTCCAAATTCCTTGCTATGCATTCAAGGGCTTCCAAGAATTGGCCCCAATTATTTCTATCTTATTTTCCATTACTTCCTTCTACAAACTTTATGCTCCAGATTATACTATTCTTTTCCTTTTCAACAAATCCTTTACCTTCACTTGTTTTTATGATCTCAGCCTAAAACAGAGGTTGCAAACTGTTTAGGGCCTAGATTTTTTTGGGGTGTGTGTGTGTGAGGAAGTGACAAGCAATTTTTTTTTATATAAAATTTTAGCCAACATTTAAAAATTGTGAGATTTAGCATAAACATATGGATTCCTAGTTTCTTGAAAGATCATAAAATCTGGCAATACTGGGCGCACAACCAGAGCTGCACTACCAGCTGCACCCTTCTCTCGGGGCATGTATTCATCACCTAGCGAGCTTTAAAGTCTCAACTATACATCTGTACAATGAAGAGATCAGGCTGATGGTGGGACAGTGGGACAACACAAGATAAAGAACATCTCTCCTGTGATGTGTTCTATCCCCAGAAATATTTCACTTCAATCTCTCAAGACTTTAGATCTAGTTTTGTCTATAGTAAAAATAGGGGCTGGAGAAACACACTAAAGGACATGAAGAAGCAATCAGTGAAGTCTAAAGGCTACTCTCCAGAACAACTAGCCCAATCTCTTCACACTAGTGTTACACACACACACATACACATTTGCTCCAGGAATCCAGATTATGAGGGTAAGGGATAAGGGACATAACCTGATGTAAATGGTTATGGACTAGATCCAGACTTGGACAAAAATTAGCTATAAAGGGCATTTCTTGGGACAATTGGGTAAATATGATTATGGGCTTTGTATTAGGTTAAAGAAACATTGTTAATTTTAAGAGTTTGTTATTTTGGCAATGTAGAAAAATGTTCTGATTTCAAATTTAAAAATTCAACCAACCAACCAACCTTCCTTACCTCACCAATTCCCTTGACCCTATAAGTCTGGAATAGACTGGTGAAATTTTTCTGTAGAGGACCAAACAGTAAATATTTTAGGTTTTGTCGGCCATAATTCTATTGTAACTACTCAACTCTGCTCTAAAGCAGCCATAGACAATATGTAAACAGATGGGGTTGGCTGTGTACCAATACACTTTTTTACAGAAGCCGGCTGCAAGTTGCGAGCTGTGGTTTGTTGACCTCTGATACAGAACAAGTGTTAACTTCTGAACAGCTTTTCCTGAGACCCATGAGAATCAGTGGCTTTTTCTTCCCTCAGCTCACATATTGCTCATAGATTCACTGAGCACGTTTATTATGCTTACTATACACTTATTTCCATTAGGGAGTATGTTCTGTGAAGGCAGGTGCCATTTTCATGCCTTAACCCCCCAACCCCACTCTCATGAGCACCTTTTGCAAAGCAGACATTCAATGAATATTTGTTTCCAAAAACTAAATCTACCCTAATAGGAATATTTGATATAAATCATGACATTCAAAAGAATGAGCAGCAGGTTCTGAGAGTAATTTCAAAGGAGCTTCAGAAAAAAATTTTGAGCCTACAGTACATGTAGTACCTCTTGTGCTCCATATTGGAATGTATTCATCATCATTTTATCATCAGATGAGAGCATAGAATTAGTGCATGCAGGAATGCTTTTTTTTTTTAACCTACTAGAATATCTACAACACTACTGCATTTTTTACTTTTACATTGGATACATGATACTCTCCAAATTTAAAATATAGTTCTGAAGGAAAAAAGGATTTCCTTTTTCTCATGATAGGGAAGTGGTGAAATGCCTCACACAAGGGTTTATCAAGGTCTTTCAACACAGGGGGAACAACTGGTTTAGGTTCCCTTGCTCACATTTGCTTTCTTTAGTGACACTGAGGGTGGTGGTGGCAAAAGCTTCCCTGCCTGTGATGGAACCCTAAATTCCAAAGCAAAGATGTTTCTGGGGACAAGGGGAAAAGATACGTGAAAATCTTCTGTAGAATGTGTCCCCAAATCCCAGGAGCACTTAAGGAAGCATGGAATTTGGGGTAAAGGCAAGCTCTGAAAAGAACACAATTCAGATCACTGGATAAAGAGCTTTGGCGCTACAGAACAAGAAACTGGAAGAATGGAGGGCCCACAGGGCAAAACAGGTGTAAGATGCACACTATTCCCAGACAGACGTTCTTCCACAACAGAGGTGAGCTCTAGGACAAGGATAGTTTACAAAGCAAGGAAGGAGTCAAAGGAGTTAAGGTGAGAGAAAAGCCAAAGCAGAGGCGGCTTCACAAGATGAGGAGGGATGTTGCACTAAGCATTCAGAGTTGATGAAAAGGTTTATTATCAGTGCAGTCAACACCATGGAACAGCACGTACAACACAACCAGCAACCTGCAGAGACACTAGTGCAAAGGGTAGGGAAGCCTTAACTGTGCTTCCTGGCTCCATCTGAGGGTGATGGGAGAGTACAGGCCTTGCTAAGGGGCAGAGGGGAGTGGAAGAGATGGAGTAACCATACTGAGTATAGCAGCGTTTTCAAATTCCTGAGCACAATGTCCTGGGGCTGGAATGTAGACGTTCCCTCTTCCCCTCAAGCTGTACTCCACCCCAATCCCAACGGAGCCATGCCCCAACTACCCAGACCTACAGCAAGCTGCCTGGAATAAAACTCCAAAAAGAGAAGTGTTAAGAGTACGGTGGGGAGGAACTTTTCAGTCTCTCCCCAGCCCCACTCCCACCTGCATAATAAAATAATCACACCCACTATCCTGCCCCTTCTTACTCTGCCAGTCACCCCAGGGAACAATGCCCCCAGTAGCCTGAAATGGAACTGAAGTCCTTAGGGGTGTGGGTGAAGCAGAGCAAAGCCTCTACTCAGAGGTGACTAGTACATAATTTGTATCCCATCTTGCCTGGTGAAGCTTAGAACCCAGCTATAAATCTCCAAGGAAAAGCATGGATGGGGTGGGGATTGCATTCAAAATTAATACTATTAACCCAGAGTTTTAGGATGAGACCCTGGAAGGGTTGGGAACAAAGTTCTCCAGAGGGCACAGGCATCGATGCTGGACTGTCCATTCCATCACTGGAGTACAGGAAGCTCCTCATCTCAGATGGGGTTACTGAGGGTTGGGGCAGACATCAATAAGTTCAGCCAAGGACTCCCTTGGCTCTTCCTATATTAAAGCCAAAGGTTGTGCTTGCTGAAAAGGAAAAATATAAAACAGACCCCCGCTCTCATCCCTGCCCCCCTCCCCATCCAGAATCCCCACAACAGGAACAGAAAAAGAAAAGTTTTAAGTTTTGTTGATTTTTTTCTTTTCTTTAAAAAAAAAAGTAAATAAATTAAATTGCCAACAATGTGGCTGGGCTGGAAAGTGGGGTAGCCATAACCAGGCCGTTTCTTTAAAAAGTGGAATGTGGGGGGGGTGTGTGTGTGTGTGTGTGTGAAATATAAACAAACCACAGTAGCCAAAGGAAATTATCAAAATAACTAACTACAATCACAGGGCTGGAGAGGGGTCTGTGGATGTGCTGCTGCCTGTATAAGAGGCAGTGCCTACCCTATTTCAGCAAAAGCCAGAAAGCAGCTCCTTGCTGAGCCTATCAATCCCAATAGGCTAACCCTACCCACAACCCTGACATTCCCTCACTGTGAAAGAGTATAGGAAAGAACAGCTCATCTGGAGATTTTTGGCATCCCCAATCTACACACCTGCCGGCTCAGTGGGAGCCTGCACCTTTAAGGTATGTTAACCGGGATAGTGCTTGGCACAGAGATCCAGTCTCCCCCCAGGGGCCATCACAGTGATTGCCAATTACATCTGGCTTCACTATTTCCAGGATTTTGGTTCCACCCTTCCCTTTTCTTCAGTATTTCTGCTCCCCAGAGAATTCTGCTTAGAATCAACAGACCTGCCTGTTCTGAATCCCTGGTTTTTGGAGGGGGCAATTAGCAATTTCCTCACTCGACTCTGATCCTCTGGAGGAATCAGATCTGTTTGTGCTTTCGGAAAATCTCTGGAACCAGAGGCCCTAGGCAGGAAAAGAGATAGAGGTGGGGACCCCCTAAACAGATTGAGAATTTACAGGCATTTTAGGGATAGAAATATGGCAAAAGGAGGGAATCTGGGTTTCCCACGGGGAAGGCTGAGCAAAGTGCCCCAGGGCCCTTCAGTACCAGAAATGCTGTGAGATGTGTGGCTCAAGTGTGGGCCGTGGTTTTTGGGGCAGGGGAGAGGACACAGGGCCCAGCTGGTGGAGTGATGGGAGTTTCTGGTTTCCGTCTTATCCCGAGAGCCTGTCGTGATATCCTATATCTCCTCCACGCCATGCGCAAATATCATGACAAGGCCCGGCTCCTGCACCATGTCATCACCCATATGCTGGTTCTCGCAGGCCATCACAACAACAGCCTGCTTGCCAGGGATGCGCTTGGCCACGTAGTTCTCATAGTAGCGCCGGTTCATCTGTCTTGTCTCTAGTGTGGCCAGACCCTGGGGCCAGCTGCGCTCATGGGCATTTTCAATCAGCTCGTTGACAATAGAGGCAGGACAGCCACTCTCCACCAGGGAGCGCTTGATTACAGCCTGAAGCACGGCGTCCGGGGTGGAGATCATCCCTCCCCAGCGGGTCACTCTTGCTGGCTGCAGGGAGTTCACCCACCTGTGTGGAAGGGGGAGGGGGGGAAGGAGGTCATTCCAGCTCTTCCCCTTTCTCTGCATTGGCTTTTCTCCTAATAGGAATGACTACCCACTCCATACTCACCTTAACCCTTTTCTTTCTTCTCTCCTATCACTGGATCAGAAACTCCCAATCTTTCCCTAGATGGTCCCATCTGAGTCACCGAGCATTACTCACTAGATTAAATTCCATGAGTGTAGGACCCCTAATATTTTTTTCTTTGAAATCCCAATACTTAGCACACAGAGTGCCTGGCATGTAGTTAAGTGCTCAAACAAATTCATTTACAGTTTAGTCTATGAATAAACTCCAGAACTGAAACGGATCTTAGACATAGCTTGTTTTTGTTGCATTTTAGATTACTTTCCTGGATTTGCACCCTGTCTTCTCCTCTTTGGATTGTAAGCTACGTAAAGACAGGGATGGCATCTTCTATTCCTTTTTCACCCTCCTAACACTCAACAGCCTTTAATACAGGACTTTGTACATGGTGGGTACTCTTCTAATTTTGGATAAATTGCATCCTTAGGTGGGCTCTCCTTTCCACTTCCCACCCCCACCCCCCAAATAAATAAGAGAACCTGAAACAAGGCTTATCCTCTTCTCTTCTGCCTGTCCTTCATCCCACAGGCTGAGAAATGGTGGCCCTAGCCCAGCCTTTGCTGCCCTCTTCCTGCCACTCCCCTGCTCTTCTTCCTGTCAGGCCTCTATGCCAGGATGTTGAGTAAATGACTCCACATCCTGAGTGACACTCACTCTAGGATCTCGTTGTATTCAATCGTCTCCTCCAGGTTCTGAAGGTTGGGATTGACACTCCGGATTGCACGCATATAGGCCTTTAGCAGTTGGATGTCTCGCTTCTGTTGGAGGGAAGGAGAGCCAGGGATGATGGTTAAAGCAGACAGCAGAGGAAAGACAAAAGCTTACCTGACAATGGGAGTGTCTGTGAGACCTGGAGAACAAGCAGACAGACTGTAAGCTTCATGAGGACGGGGATATGACTGTTGTTCACAGCTACAGCCCTAGGGCTCAGCAAGTACCTTCACAGAGAAGGCATCTGATAACTGTTAGGTGAATGAATGGCTTGAAAGGGATGGAGGGAAGACAGGAGAGCTCCAATCTGATTCCCTACTAAAGCCATAGGCAGAATCCACTCACAGGACTCACAAGCACAAGCAGAGGCCTGTGTGCTCACAATAAGCCACAGGCACACAGCTATTTGCATGTCAGGGACATGTTCTCCCCCACGTTCTCTGGACCTTACCTGCTCTGCCAGCTGGTGTTTGTGTTCAGCTGACGACTTCTCCAGCTCCGCGATGCGCGTCTGCTGCTGCTGTACCACTGAGCGCAGGTGCTTAATGCAGTTGTGGTTTGGCAGCTCGTCTTTGGGCATCTCCAGGCTGCAGCCCAGGGTGGGGAAAGAGCAGGAAATGGGCATTCAATGGGACATGTGGGCAAATGGCTTATTCTGTGGCAGAAAACTGCTGAGTGGGCTTTCTCCTATCCAAAATTTCTAACTTTCATTTCAGGCCTCCCACTAGTTTACTCCTTTCACTTTTCTCCTTCCAAGCTCCCTTCTCGCCTCTTTGCTGGGCTCCCCCCACCTCAGCCACATGGCTCTCCTTTCCTCCTACAGATTCTGCCTGTGCATGCTTTCCTTCTGAGAAGCTGCAGATTCACAGCTCCAGCTACTGGCATTTAATCAAATATTTCACACCCCATAGAAAGGAAAAATAGGGTAAGAGGAAATATGAGAAGGCTGGAAATTAGAGTAGTCAAACTGACAAGGAGAAAGTAGTATTGGACTGAAAGGAAAGGATAAATCAAATCAATCTTTAGTATTATCACACAGATTGCTGAATTGCTGTCCCTCTTCTCTAATTAAAGCAAGAGCAAAAAGACCATAGTTGAAAAACAGGAAGAAGGTGCTGTCTTGGGGGAAGGGAGCCTGGAAAGCCAAGGACTCTCCTTGCCTACATGCACAGCAGACCTCCTCAACTACTGAGCAGGGGACCCAGGAGGAATCTCACCCGCAGCCCTGTTCACAGGTCACAGGCCTCTTCGGGTTGTGCTCACAGTCACTGAGGTGAGACATGAGGTTGTCAAGCCTGACAACAGCACTGCAGCCAAACACAGCGTTGTCACAGGCAATCTGCAACTTTGACAACATGTTCCGCATGATCCGAGGTACTGGGCGCAGGTGGGCGACCGTCACAACACTACGGTCCACCGGACACGTCTGCTGCTGAGAAAACCACTGGGTGATGCAGGCATTGCAGAAAGCATGCTCGCAATGAGGTGCCTAGAAGGGACAGCAGGGGGAAAGCAGCACAAGGTAATTAGTGGGAGCTAAGAGCTTGGATATGATTACCCCACAAAGCCAATCACACTTTTGAGCAGCTTCCAGAACTAGGTTTCTGGGATCTCAACAGAGTACAGATCTATTATGGGCAAGGCACTGTGGCGGACAGACGTAAGATACGCTTCCTGTGCTCGAGATTACAAATGGGTTGTGAGACAAGATAAACAAGAAGTTATATAACAGTAAGAGATTTAAATAACATTCCAGGACAATAGGAAAGATGACATAAGGCAGCCTATTATTAATTGCCAACTGGATTACATACACAATAATTGCCACAGAAGTCCAGAGGAGGGCAAGATCTTTTCAGGCTAGGTCAATCAGGGCAGGTATTTATGGAGGGAACAGAATTTGATATGGGTCTTATAGGATGATTCAGACTACAGATTTGTGTGTGGGCGGGGACAGATTTATTGGCAAAAGTTCAATAACACTTTTTTTAAAGCCCAGGACTCCAGTTGAGAGGTTGAGTCCTCTCTCTTTGTAAGCCCAAGTTCTTATTTTACGAGGGATGACATGAGGTGTTGTCCCGAGTCTTCAAAATAGGTCTGGGATTTTTCCTAGAGCCACATTCTTTTCAGTTCCATAAAGCTCATATTTCACCCTACTTCCCTGATAACTCAGGTAACTTCTGAAGTTAATCCCTCAAAGTGAGAGGATTCCCTGGCCTCTGTGGAGACACCATCTAGCATCTAGCATGGCGCACAGTAGGCTCTTAATAGATGGTGATGAATGAATGACTGGAGTGTCTATGTCCCAAACACTTTGCTCAGTGCTTGAGTTAAGAACATAGAGGACGTTTCTGCCCTCAAGATGCTCACAGATACCAAAGACGGAAACCTAGGAAGGTTAGGAAAGAAATCATCCTCAAGATCACTAATACAGCTCACAGTAGATTTTCATTCTTTTCTCAAAGACACATCTGACTCTTTTCAAAGTCCCATAGACCCTATTTCCATAAACATCCTAAATCTGTCTACTTTTCTCCATCTCCATTGCCACTAACCCAGTTCATGCTCAAACACCTAGCAAAGTGTTCGGGATGTAGTAAGCACATCTTCTAAACATGGTTTCCCTACCTCTCTCTTGTCCCCTATAATATGTTTAGCAGCCAGAACAATCATTTATTTTAAAATGTACACCAGACCACATTACTCCACTGCTTAAAACTTTACAATGACTTCCCATTGTACTTATAATAAATCCAAACTCCTACTCAGGACCTATAAAATTTTACTTGCTCTGGCCCCTGTGTGTCTGACCTCACCTCACCCCATGTTCCCAATACTATGTTCTGGTCATGGTGGCTTGCTTTCTATTCCTTGGCCACACCCAACTGAAAGGCCTCAGGGCCTTTGCCTTTACTGTTCTCTTTTGCCTAAAATGCCGTTCCTCTAGAGCTTAGCATGAATGGTCCCATATCATTCAGGTCTCAGCTCAACTGCCTCCTTCATGACTTCTATCTGAACTTGCCACTCCTTGCAGAAGTGTAGACTTTGCTAACTTTTGTGTGAGAAAGGTGAACAAATTAAAAAAAAAAAAATTTTTTTTTTTAATTTTTTTTTCACATTTACTTGTATTTGCCAAAATATAATCTGGAAGGATAGTCAATAAGCTAATAAAAATAAGGTTTTTTTAATTTAAAAAATTAGTTTTACCTAATGGGGGTGGGGATTGGATGGAGAGGAACACATATGGAAGTGAGAGTTCTCACAATATACCTTTTTATATGGTTTTTATTTATGAACCTTATGAATGTATTAACTATTCTATCGATCAAACAATATGACATGGGGCACTCAGCATCCCTAGCAGGGACCTGCTACCCTCAGAAATGTGACTGGTATCCTGGCCTCAAAAGGTTTGCCTGCCCTGCTCCTCAGAAGATAAACTCTGGAGGTTGGGGAGGAGGAGGGAAAAGGGAGAGGGATAGTCTGATTTAGACAGTCATTGATAGCCACTGACCCTTCCACACGTGACTCACCTCAAATAATAGTGCCAGAAAATAGACAAGGCCCCGCCAGGGTGGAGAGGGAACCTGACACACCCCATGACCTCTTGACACTGCCAGGATAGCTTCCTCCACACCCCGCAAATCTGCTTCTAATGGCAGCAAGCTGCAGAGGCCTAGACAGGGGATAGGTCCAGGGCTGGTTCCCACTGGAATGCAGTCTAATTTTTATTCAGCTCAGGCATCTGTGCTCCTTTAGCTGGCTGGAAGCTGGGAGAGTAAGAATAAACTCAAAAAATCAAGGGAAGCCCCAGGAGTTACAGAACCAGTGAATAGGGGAAGGGCCATGAGGCCTCACTGATTGGTATCCTGGTTTGGAAAATGGGATTATCTCTAGCTGGCCAGTAGTGGCAGACAATTAATTAGTATTTAGAGTGAGGGCAATAAAGACCTTGAAGGATGATGTGCCATGAATACAACTGTTAAGACTCCATCTTGGGGAGTAGATGTAGCTCAGTGGTTAAGTGCCTGCTTCCCATGCACAAGGTCATAGGTTCAATCCCTGGTACCTCCTAGAAAAGAATCCATCTACCTGTACGTGCCAGCTTCTCCTCATACTTGCCCCAGGAAGACAGAACTGACTGGTCTGGCAAAGCTGGTAGAGAAATGACCTATTGAAGGTGGCAGCTTTCATATCAAAATGCATACTGCATGGCTGCATCAAAAGCTGGTATTTTCAATAGCCCAAAGAAGAAAACAGGTCAGTGCATACAGTTCTCCATTTCCTAGTTGTTAGGTAG
>PVKH010028481.1:0-12830 GCA_004027955.1 Chaetophractus vellerosus
CCAGTTATATTTAATGTACACATTGAATGTAAAACATTCCATATCCAGAATTTTTCAAATGTTAAAATATGCACACACCCATACATACATATATACATGGATATGTGTGTGTGTGAATTTTAAAGTTAGGAAATCCGATTATTTTCCACACTTTCCATTCAATGTGGTAAAAATTTTAAGTCTAGGTGAAATGGTTAACTGTGCACCAGACACCTAAGGACATGAGGAGCCACTCCAGAGACATGGGAGCTTGTCTTGTCTCTTATCGAAGCAAGGGGAAGACTGCACATGTGATGTGATGAGTCCCCTCCACCCCCAGGCCTTGGCTGGGGAGAAAGCTCCTGTGTATCAGGCAGGGTTCTCCAGAGAAGCAGAACCAACAGGATGTGTGTATGTGCGATTTACATTAAGGCATATAAATCTACAAGTGTGAGATCTATAGGCAGGCTGACAGGCATGGAAATTCTGGTAAGATTGATGTAGTCTTTAGTCTGAAATGTGTAGGGGAAGCTGGCAGCCTGGAAACTCACAGAGAAGTAGTTGGGGTAGTCTTAAAGTAGAATTTCTTCTTTTTTCCTGGAGCCCTCAGGTCTTTGTTTTTGAGGCCTCCAGTTGACTGGATGAGGGCCACCTACATTACAGAGGGTGATCTTCTTAAAGTCAACTGCTTGTGATGCCAATCATATCTACAAAATACCTCCACAGCAACGTCGGGGCCAGTGTTGACCAAACAATTGGGCATCGTAACTTAGCCAAGTTGACACATAAAATTAACCATCACATGTCTATTAATAAATAATTTATTTTGTTAGAAGGTGATAATTACCATAGAAAAAAAGATACACAGAGCAGGGTAGGAGCTATCAGAAATACCGGGGGTTGGGGTGCTTTGCAATTTAAATAGGGTGGTCAGGGAAGGCCTCATTGAAAAGAAGTAAGCAACGACTTGAAGGAGAAAAAGACCAATGAGCATGGGAAAAAAGAGCTTCAAGGTCAGTAGTAACAAAACAAAGGCTAAAAAGAGCAAGAAAATAATTTATTTATAAAATCGGCAACAATAACGGAAAAAATACCTAATAGTTCTCTCATACAGCAGTAGTGGACAGGTGAATTAAGAGCATTCTTTGAGAGTAGTTTGGTAACACATAATAAAAGTCTTATAGAATGCATATCCCTTGGCTTAACACTTCCAATTTAAGAATTTATCTTAAGCAAATAAGAATGCCAAGTTATATGTTTGAAAATCTTTGTTAATATCTAACAAGGAAATATTAACAAATTATGCATTCAAGCAGTGGACCACGGTGATGGTTAATTTCATATGTCAACTTGGCCAGGTTATGGTGTCCTGCTCTTTGGTCAAGCAAGCACTGGCTTGTTACTGTGAGGGTATTTAAGGAATTTAAGTCCTTGTTTGGTTGCCTCTATGGCTGATTATATCTATAATCAACATAGATATAATCTATGGCTGATTATATCTATAATCAACATAGGAGATTGATCCAATCAGTTGAAGGCATTAAAGGAAGAACTGATGATTTCAGCAACCAGGAAGAGCTTCTATCTCTACTTCAGCCAAGCCTCTCCTGGGGAATTCATTGAAACCGACATTGTAGTTCCCAACTTGCATTCTGCCCTATGGAATTTGGACTTGCTAATCCCCATGGTCATGTGAGCCAATTCCTGTAATAAACCTCATAATATGTATGTATATATCTGACGTTTGTTTCTCTGGAGAACCCTGACTAATACAACCACCAGGCAACTAAAATCATGGTGCAGATCTACATGTATGAACTTGATTCCACTAAAAATTGTGTGAGAGAAAGAGCTGGGGGGCATAAGGGGAGGCAGGGAAATATTCTGGGAACTATATTTTCAGGGTGATTTATCTATATTTTCCATGTTTTCTACATGGATACGGCATGGGTGGAAAGCAAATGCTGTTTGGGGACAGGTATGACCCACACAGGAGACTGGCCTGCCTGCAGGAGACTCCCCTCATTGTGTCTGTGAACACGGAGCCCTGGCAGCAGGCAGCCTTGAGGAAAGGGCTGAGGTCCACATGGTCCCTGGCCTGCTGGCCCTTGTTTTGCTGTATTGGCTGCTTTTTAAAATTACTCTATGGGAACCGGCTGTGGCTCAATTGGTAGGGCTCCGGTTTGCCACATGGGAGGCCCCGGGTTCGGTTCCTACACTTTTATCCTATTTGCCCAACAGGGTAGGCTCCAGCACTAAATTAGGCCCCATTTCCCCTCAATCCTGCTCCAAGAGAAAGAGACATGGGGATTAATTTAAAAGCTATTACGGGGATAGTGATATCATATTAAACATCTTTGTGGAAAGCCTGAAATCAACCTGCTTCCCTGGCAAACCTCCAGGTGGCAGGTATATATTCAGTTGATGTTTGTTGAGCTCTGTAATCACACTTAAAAGAGGGTTTGTGGTGACAAAAGACATGGTTATTAAAATACTCCAGCTCTCTCTGCCTAGAGGATCCCATACCAAATCTTGGTGTGTATTTCCGTCTTTCTCTCCCATTTCTCAGCAAGCTCTGTTCTTGCCCCCATTTCCCAAATAAATTCTTTTTACTGTCTGTAATGGTTTCAGAGTTTTGTTTAATTATGAATTCCAAAAATATAGATTGGATTGTTCTTGTAAGCTAATCTGTTCATCTGGGCATGATTGAGTTGTGATAAGGGCATTAACTGGGCCCCGCCCCTTGGTGGGTGTGGTCTCAAGTATAAAGGCTAGGCAGCAGATTGAGAAAGGCAGATTGAGAGTAGAGATTTGGAGAAGATTTGAGAAGCAGTTCTGATGTTGGAGTGAGCCGTTCGCCCGATAGTCTACAGCTGGCCTTGTGGAGAGACGCAAAGCATAGAAAGCCTCATGATCTACAGCTGAACCCGTGAAGGAAGCAGAAGCCAAGCCCGGAGAGAAATGCAGCCCCGGGAACAGAGGAACCCGGAAGCCTGAACCCTGGAGACGTCGGCAGCCATCTTACTTCAACACGTGGACTTTGGTATGGGAAGAAATTTATGCTTTGTGGCCTGGTAACTGTAAGCTTCTACCCCAAATAAATACCCTTTATAAAGACCGACCAATCTTTGGTATATTTCAAAGGGCACGCCTGTGGCTGACCAAAACACTGTTCTAAAAAATACTCCATATGATCAATGCTCTAGAGAAGGAAAATCAAGTAGGGCTGGTGGCTGGGGTGGACAGGGTCTAGGGATGCCCCTTGAATCCTGCTTCCTTGCATAGTCCCCACCCCTTTTGTGTGGGCATGGCCTATGATTTACTTTTTTTGTTTTTAAAATTTATTTCTCCAAACTCCCTTGTTGTTTGCATTTGCTGTGTCTGTTGTGTGCTGGTCTTCTCTTCCTAGGAGGCACGGGTAACTGAACCCAGGACCTCCCATGTGGGAGGGAAGCACCTAATCACCTGAGCCACCACCACTCCCTGATTTGTTGTGTCTCTCATTGTTTCGTGTCTGTGTCTCTTGGTTGCATCATCTTGTTGCGTCAGCTCGTCATACCAGCTCACTGTCTTGCTCTTCTTCTCCAGAAGGCACCGGGAACAGAACCAGACCTCCAATGTGGTAGCTTAGTTGCCTGAGCCACATCTGCTCCCCTGACTTACTTCTAAACAAAAGAATACAGCAAAGGTGATGGGATGCACATGATGACCTGTATGTGTGTGTCTAAGGACATGATCGTAGCATGTATCCTCCCAGGGTCCCATTTGCTGGCTTTGAAAGAGCAAGTGGCCCGTGCTGTGGGCTGCCTACACTGGGGGACCCACGTGTTAGGGAATTGAGAGTGACCTCTAGGATCTGAGGGTGGCTTCCAGCCGACAGCCAGCAGGAAACTGAAACTCTCCTCCTTACAGCTGCAAAGAACTGATCCCTTATCCCTGAGTCTCCGGAGACTGTAGCCCCAAATGACACCTTGATTGCAGCTGTGGGAAGCCCCGAGCAGAGGACCTAGATAAGCCGCCCCCAGACTGCTGGCTCTGGCCCACAGAAATCGAGAGATAACGTGTGTTGTTTTAAGCTACTACATTTGTGGTAATTTGTTATGCGTCAATAGGAAACTAATACAGTAAGCTTCCAGAAAATGAAAGCTCCAGAAAGAGTAGAGATGCAGTGAGAGAAATGGGTTGTTAATCATGTCAAAATTATGCATGGGGAAATGCAATTTTAATTTTATCTTGGAGACTCCATCCACCCTCTTTATGCTCGCTGTATTACTTTATCACAAACCTCTTATCACACATGGTAATTATTTTAGAGCTGTTTCACCTGTGCCTGTGGACTCCTTAAGGGCAGCAACTGTAACTTGTTTCTCTCTTCTCCAGAGTTAGTCATATACTAAGTGCTTCAACAGAAGAGAGAGGATGAAATTATATCACAAAAAGTATCCCTATCAGAAAATCAGTTGTCTTCCCTTAACATAGAGGACATTTTCCCTTCAAAATATTTCCTCTGTCCACTAGAGTAACACTGTCCCCAAAACAGGAGCCACTAGCCACATGTGGCCATTGAGCACTGAAAGGTGGCTGGTCCAAATGCACTGTAAATGTAAAATATACTCTGGATTTCAAAGATATAGAAATAAGAAAAAAAGTTAAAATATTTTTTATTGAGTATATTTTGAAATAATATTTTAGATTTATTGGGTCAAATAAAACACATAATTAAAATTAATTTCACCTGTTTCTTTTTACATCTTTTAAAAGTGGCAAGTGGAAACTAAACCACGTATGTGGACAGTGGTGCATGTATGACGGCAGGTGATCCAAATGCTCAGACCCTGGCTGAGTCATGGCCAGGGTCACTGGGGAATTGTGACACGGCATTTTCACTGGCTGGTCACCTAGCCTACCAGCAGGGCTGTTTCTAAAGCAAGATGGGCCAGCTCAATACAAATTGTGTCCCCCCAAAAGGCATGTTCAAGTCTCATTTTGGGGGACATTATTCAATCCATAACATGCTGAGTGGGCAGCTGCTGTAGGGTTTGTTTTGAACTTATTCATAAAGATGGTATTAGTTAAGATGAGGCCAAACTAGATTAGGGTGGGTCCTAATTCAACCTGACTGGTGTTCTTATGAGGAGGGAAAGTGTGGACACAGAGACAGCGAGGTGGCCATGTGATGGAGGCAGAGACTGAGTTATGCTGCCACAAGCCGAGGGATGCCATGCTTTACCAGCCACCACCAGAAGCCATGAGACAGGCATAGGATGGATTCTTCCCTTGAAGAGGAAGCATGGCCCTGCCAACACCTGCATTTTGAACTTCTTGCCTCCACAAGATAATAAATTACTGTTTAAGCCAGCTAGTCTGTGGTGCTTTGTTATGGCAGCCCCAGCAAACAAAGACAGTAACTTAACCCCAATTTTTATCTCAGCCTTATATATATTCAGCCATGTTTTAGGTGAAGGCCACAATCTTGAACTTCCTAAGATGCTCCTGATTTCATCATTCCAAAGGAATATACTTTAATACATCAATTTTTGGATAATATATATGCTTACTGTTTCTTCACGTTATAGGAGCGTGTTAGGTTTTTAATATGTGTAGATACATAGAATCTTTTATTTTTCCCGTATTTTAGGAAACTTCAGGCATTCTTCTAAAGTTTTCGTTTAAAAAGGGCAGAGAAACCTAGATTTGGAGGCTCCATTAAAATTCCATTTCATGTAGAAAGCCATTCTAGACTAGCATAACGAGGAGATACTCCACTCAAATTGCTCTGTGGAATTAACCTATGGGGGGAGGGGCGGGGATTACACATGACCATTATCATCCTCCTCTAAGGACCAAAATCTCAAGAGACAATTGTAGATTCTGACTGCCAGCAGAAACTTTGCCTAGTTATGACTAATGCCAGTGCTGCCCACTGATTTACACATGCCAGTGTGTGTCTAAATAACTGGTTGCTGCTGGCATGTTCTCCCAAGGCTTGCCATAGGGAGCCCCAGGATTTCCCTGGAGGCCCATGTCTACCTGGAATACTGCCAGGAGCTGCTGGCGGCATTTCAGATGCATTAGGGGTTTGCCAGAGGTCGAGTCTTCGTTGTTCTTCCCAGGATAATTCACCTAATAATTCAGGGGAATACCTGATTAAATTAATGCTAGTGCCCTGTCCTTTTCTTGATATTAGTAATATTAGTAAAGACAAATAAAAATCCTGGTCAATTAATTGGAGAAAACAAATACATTTCCTCCAGAAGTCCAGCCTTAGTCATATGTATGGAGAGCAAAACACTTGCTGTCTAATAAGGGCAATGTATTGAAACCTAGAATGTATCTCAACTCTGAAACTAACTTGCAATAGGATCTCCTTTCCAATTTGTGCAGGCCAGAAAAGTTCAGTGTAAAAAGATACCTTCTCAGAAGGGCCACTATAGGCACATGCTCAATGTGGAGAGAGATTTACAAAAAGCATCAACCATGATCCTTATTTTTCTCAGGGACCTTATTGAAGAAGGCAGAATAAACTCATATAGCAACCACAACCAAAGAACTGCACACCCACACAACCCACCACCAAGGCTCCTGCACTGGTCTCCTAATCGCCCTGTGCACCCTCCTCTCCTGGTTCACTCCTACTCAGCCTTTAAGACGCAGCCTGGGTCACACAACCACCCTCACACTCTCAAAAGTGGGTGGAGTTCCTCTGTACCCACTAAATACCCTCTCAAAGCAGAATCATCCGACTGTCTCATACTTTAGTGTACTGAGCTCTTGAGGACTCAGCACACAGCAGATGCTCAATAAATATTGGATTAAATCAATTTAGGAAATGTCGAGAATTTCCTTAAAGTTACCAATGACCTCAATATTCCTGGTGTATTTCTACCTTATCTTACATGTCTTCTTTGTAACATTTGAACTTCCTTTAAATACTCCTCTTTTCAGGATAGCTGAGGACAACTTCTTGATATTCCCTCTCAACTCCCTGGCCTTTGCTTCCACATCTACTTTTTAAATGCCAGTGATCTCCAAGGCTCTTACCTTCTGCTTCTAACTCTATTCTCTCTCCGCTGTGACCTAGACTATACACATAGCTTCAATAACCACTTGAGTTGACTCTCCAATCTCAGTTCTAGCCCAGATCTCTGTTGAGCTCCAAACCTACATGCCCAATTGTCTGCTGAACACATAAAGTTGGATGCCTCAGAGATCCTAAATTCAACATGTACAGAACCACATACTATCTGTGTCAGGAGTCCCCAAGACCACCCTCAGGCTTGATGATTTACTAGAAGGACTAACAGGACTCAGAAAAACTCTTACACTCTTACAGTTTATTATAGAAAAAGGATATATTAAATCAGCAAAGGGAAAAGGCATATGAGGTAAAGTCCAGGAGGGATCAGGTGCAATCTTCCAGATGTCCCCTCCCTGTGGATGCACTTAATTCTCCCAGCAATGGTGTGTAACAATGTGTGAAATGTTGCCAAGCATGGAAGCTCACCAGGGCACTGGTGTCCAGTTTTTATTAGGGGTCAGTCACATTGGTTCACATTGGTATGCAGGCCCATGTGACTGACCTCAGCCACTCAGCCTCCTAAGGGTAAAAAACAGGCATTCACCATATTGTTAGGATAAACTTATCTCTTCACACTAGTTCATCACAGCCCAAGGCCTCAGGCATGCAAAAGTCTTGTTTTTTTGTTTATGTGTGTGAACAAGAATTTATTTCTTAAATTTACTTGATTAGTGCTGTTACATGACAGAACTTTTTAGTTATGTCATCATAAAAATGACAGCTGCAATTAAAATTAGTACATGCAATTCACTGCAACAAGGCAAAAGTTAGACTAGGTGTGGGGGTAAAACAGCAAGTGAACTTATACTTGTGAATAAATGAGACACAGCAAGAATATAAAAAGGAGACATACCTAAGGCTAATCACCATATTGCAGTACTAGTAAATTGCATATTTATTTTTAGAGTATATCATTCAATATGCATTAAAACCAAAGAATTTTCAAATACCCACCTTTAAAATATCCCTTTGTCTCTGACACATCTCATTTTGGGATTCATGTAACAGCAATTGAAATATTCTGCTTGATAAAAGAGTTTTGCATGCCTGAAGCCTTGGCTCAGAGGTTATCTGCCAGGAGCCAGCCAAGGGCCAGTCCTGGAGACAGGCCTTTCCTGAGAACTAGCAGAGTTTGAATAACCTAGGCCTGCCGAGTTAACTCTTTCCTACACAATCCCCCCAAAGCTGTTCTTCCTTATCCCCTTATCATCCACCATTTCCTGAGCCAGAAAGCCTTGAATATTTCACTTAACCCCAGTATGTAGTCAGATTCTAGTTATAAATCCATCTTCTCCTTTCAATCACTTATTTGTATTACTAGAACCTGATCTCTGTTTTGCCTTCCTTCCAGGATTCCCCATATTGATTCCATCTGGAACTTAGAAGTGTGGCAAAAACTTTGGCAGAAATACACACAATTAAGGCATTTGCAGTAAATACTTCAATAAAGAAATGCTCGTGGTGCTATGGCAGGAAAGGGAACATCCATCCTGTGTCACATTTGTGCTTGATTTTTTCAGTAGTGTCACCAGCTTTCAATGAAAATTCAAAATTTTTTATCCAAGACCCTTTTTGACTGGCTTCTGCCTACCCCTACCACCAGTCTCCCACACCCTTTGCTCAGCCATATAGAACCATTTGTAATTTCCCTAGAGGTCATGTGGTTTCACATCTCCAGCCTTGAATATCTATGCCCTCTACTGGAACGTCTATTCAATATTTAGCTCAAGTAGCCTCTTTGGTGCCCTCCCCAAGCTCCCAGTCTAAGATGGTGCTCCCTCTTCTCTGCTCCTTACTCTGATACCTCTGCTCTTCAGAGAACTCATCCAATTGCCTTAAATTGTTCATTTACTTTCTTTCCCTGGAGACTATTAGTTTCTTGAGAAGAGCAATCAAGACATATTCAATGTCACAGCTAGCAATCTTAATGGGTGCTCAATAAACTTTTGATGAACAAAAGAAAGTACAGTTCTGAGAGCAGAGAGAAGGGGTGACTGCCTGTCTGCAGAATTAGGAAAGGCTTTATAGATTAAAATTGATATTAGAGGAAAATAGTTCATCAGGTTAAGTCAACTCCCAATATGTTATTCTACCAGATAGCAGGAGTTTAGCAGGGTGGTTGTGATAAAAAGGTTCTAGAGTCAGAATTCCTGGGCTCAAATGCCAATTCCACGGCATATTGCTGTGTGACTTTGAGCAAGTTACTTTACCTTTCTTTGCTTCAGTTTCCTCATCTGTAGACTGAGTTTAACAATAGCTCCTACTGTGGAGATGTTGGGAGAAGTAAAAGAAATCGCTTACTAAAGCTTAGTATGATGCCTATCACACAGCAAGGGCTCAATGCATTTTAGATAGCTGTTTGAAATGTGAAGTTTCTGCCCTGCAAATAAATTTGTGATATGTAGATTGAAGAAAGTTGGTACAGAATTTTGAGAGGCTATCCGGCAGTAAGAATATTATAAATGGAGAGAAGAAAGGATGCTCTTTTTCATCAGTTTTGCTATAATATGCCACATGCATTGCTAAAAAATCATATAACGCAAAATTACACAAAACTACAGGGCTCTGCAAACAGTTGGGGGGAGGCACTTAAGAAATTTTGTCAATGATTCATTAAAAAAAAAGATAGGAACCTAATAAAAATGGTAGCATGGTTTTACACATGTTAAATGGTTAGGCAGTGCATTAACACTGTAATAAATTGGCACTTCACCTTGAAAAAAGACCTGAAGTTTGTGGAAGTGGGCAATGGAAGGTCGCAGTTTGTGAGTTAATGTGAAATGGTGGAAGTTTGTATTGTGCTCCAATTGTTCCCTAATATGTCAATATGCCTTGAAACAAATTGTGTGTTTTGTTTTTTTGTTTTTACATTTTTTATAAAACAAGCATTATAGCAGAACTATTAGGATAGACCAAAATTTGATTCCATCTTTTAGAAACCATTTCAGAGGCATGATTTGAAGGAACCAGTTTTGAGGGATTTTAAATTAAATAATCAAAGCTCAAGTCAGAGTTCTGGTTACTTGTAGGAAGTCTTTGGCCATACATGGGGTAACCATTTGTCCCAGTTTACAACCTGTGGGTACAGGCTTAATAATGAATAGCTCCTCCTTTCACTATCAAAAGCTTCGGAGTTTTAATCAATAATCATCTTAGCCATAATTACCGAATCTCAGTTATGGATTGTTTTGGGGTCTGCAAAGTAAAAGGATACAAAAGTCCTGAGAAACAGATTACTGAATCAACAGAAACACGCACATCCACATTTCTTGTCACTGAAGTCATAACCTGGGATACACACCTTTCCGGCCCTCTCTGCTGAGATCAGGCTCTTCCTCTGAAATTAACCATAGTTGTTTTGTTTTGAAAGTTGTCAAAGAATTTAAATTAAAAGCATTTATGAGTAGCGTCCTCAGATCCCTGCTCTGGATAAAAATGAGCAATAGTATTTCAGAAATATAGGATCCAAGCTGAATTTTCCAATTCCAGTTACATATCACCATGGTTTATTTAAGATCTTTTTTTTTTTTTTTTTCAAGCACCAACCAGTGTGCCAAGGCTTTGTGTGGCTAGTTGTGGCTGGATTTCTACTTTTCTTTGAGGACACTAGGACTAGAATCTGAAAAACTTAAAAATAAAAATTGGATTTTACTAAGATAAAATAATTTATAAGGCATTGTCACTATTCAGTATTTCCTTGCTCAGAAGGAATAAGATCACACACACACACCCAAATCTAACAATTAATTACTTTTCAAGGTAAAAGGGATTGTTGAAGTAGAGGCAAAAAGAGGTTATCACATTGGTTAAAAACTAGGTAGATATTCCACATAAGCATTACACTTATGTGGGTGACTTTTTGGGAATTGCATCTAATTGAATCTCTAATAATCAAACATTAGAAGTACAAAAGGTTATTCTGAGGAGGCAGTTCCATGCTAAGAATTACAGAAGAAAAAAATTCAAGGTAAATATTTTAATGCCAACATAATCAACTTTATTCAGATTAACAGGGGACTAGCTGCAGAATATTTGACAGGGCTAACTAAAAACATGCAGCTGGCATGAACTAGGAGCCACCTTAGTTTAGGTATCATACACAATAGAGAATTGGGACCTAAGGATGGGAGGGCAGATTCTAGAATATCAGTCTAAGTGTTCTAGGGAATATACATAAGTTTACTTTTTTTCTAATTAATACACTGGGCTGGGGCATGGTTTGCTTTAATTGAGCACTGTAATCAAGAATGAAACTGTCTTGACAGACCGGAAACAAGAAAATTAGATCTCTAAATGCAAATGCAACAGGGAAACTAAAAAGTTCCAGTCTCTAGTCTCCTTTCTCTAAGTGGTCTAAAAATATTCCTACATGTTACTTAAAACCACTACTTTAACATTATTATAATGAAATATCTGCAAAAAGGTGACTGGACCTTTGCACAAAACAGTGCTTCTGCTCGCTGTGCTCACAGAGGGACGGCACATGCACTAATGTTGCCAGGAGGGAGCCAACAGGCGCTAGGGCAGTGTATGCAGAGAGGAGAAAAAGCAGGTTGTCTAGGTGGGAGTAGATAGGAGAGGTATATCTCGGGATTGCTCAATGGTCTTTAGAGTATCAGTTGTTCTTACGCCCTCCTCCTAAAAAGGTAGAGGTCCAAACCTGACTAGGAATGCCACAGCAACCACTCACAAAAACAAGGCTGAGTCCTGCATTTCGACCAAATGATGAAAAGCCTAGCATGCCACTGTCATGAAGCAGTATGTGGTCCTGGAGCAAAACAATCCAAGTTTTATTAACAAACTGGATATTTGAATAGAATTCACCATAGCTTATTACAAATTAGGTTGATTAGGTGGTCTTCCACTCACCTTGGAGATTCTAATGGCGGGAAGTGTGCTTGTTTGTCTTCCTATCCCCAGTGACTAGAATGCAGTAAGCCCTGACATGCAGTAGGTACTTCATAAATGCTTATCAAAAGATTGAAAAAAAGGACAAACATAGGGAAAGGTATATTTACTAAGCTTCCATGACCCAAATTTACTTTAAATCCATTTTAGAAATTAAAACATGATTAACATTACACTAAGCCACATACTTTGAAGATTTTTTACAAGAGGGCAATCACATAAGGGACTTTGCTAGTTCATGAGTGTTCTGGGCATACACACAGCAAAGCCTGCTTCCCCTCTCCTGACCCCGGGTGCCTGGGGCTTCCAAAACCACCACCAGGGAGAATCAAGACTAAGTTCTCCAGGGCACTCTCTCCTTCTCATCATGGAATGTGTTTCTCCATAAAAAAAACCTGTTACCACAAGCCTATGAGAAATGCAAGTAACTTAAGGCATGAAATACAGAACTTTCTCAATAATTATAGTATTTTAATTATGCCATGAGGTAAACAATTTGCTGTGGACTGTCCTGTGAAACTAATCATTTAATATATTGTTTCTATAGGAAAATACTTACATGTTAAATTTTAATCATGATGTTCTGGGATCACTGATTTTTATATTAAGTTTTACATCATAATAAATTGCAGAAACAAAACTGAAAACAGGAAATAGAATTTTTATCTCAAATTTTCTGTCATTTTTAAGCTCTGAAAATTCAAAATGGATATGCCATGTAAAAACAGACCCAAGGTACAAAATAGTTCAAGATTTACAGCTCAATAATAACAATTAATTTTATCAGGGGTCTTTCAAGCTGAGGTACACTACAGAACCCTGATCTAATGGCTAATTATAAATATAAGCCATATTGCTAAATTGC
>PVKH010028482.1:0-12831 GCA_004027955.1 Chaetophractus vellerosus
TATACCAGTTTTTTGGGGGAGTGGGACATATTTTGTTTCAGAGAGACACTTGTAATGGTTTTCCTAGACTTTCCTGACAAATTGTTTCCTTCACAATATTTACTGGGGGAAGGAAAGGGAGGTGAGGGGCAGGAAAGGGAGTTTTGGAAAGAAGAGAAGTTGTGTCAAATATGTCATACAAAGTCGCAATTCTACATTTTTATGTGACTATGGGTTGTCAGTTTCCCTCACTAGACTATAAGCTCAGTGACAGCAGAGCTTGTTTCTCTTCTGTTTACTGATCAAATCCCAGTGCCCAGCACAGCGCCCTGCATGCAGTTAGTGCACAATGAATATTTTTGAGTGAATAAATAAACTGTGGGTAGGAGAGGAAATTAAAGTTGAATTTCTGCTCACTATCATATGCCCTTGAGGGACTCTTATGGGATGAATTGTGTCCTCCCAAAAGACATGTTCAAATCCTAAACACCAGTCTTGTGAATGTGGCTTTGTTTGGAAATAGGGTCTTGAAGATGTGACTAGTTAAAATGATGCCAAACTGGATTCGAGTGGGCTGGAATCCTCATAAGAAGGGGAGAATTGGACACAGAGAGGCAGATGAGAGGACACCATGTGACAACTGAAGCAGAGAAGGCTATGGATTGCCAGCAAGCCACCTCCAAAGTCAGAAGAGAGGCAGGGAATAGATTCTGCCCTACTGAAATCAGAGGAAAGCTGGCCCTGCTGGCACGTTGATTAAGACTTCCAGCCTCCAGAGCTGTGAGAAGATACATTTCTGTTGTTTTAAGCCACCCGGTTTGAGATACTTTGTTGGGATCGTCTTCGGAAACTAAGACAAGACCCTAGACCTTGGATTATCTAATTACCAAAAAGGAAGTTATCACACTAGGGGAACGGTTCTAACATCACTATTCCAGCAACACTGTGACATTGGAGATCTAAGATGCACCATAGCAAACATGCTTCAACCACCATTAACAGGCAAGCCTCCATTTCCTCAACATAAATTACTCTGTGTGTGTGTGTGTGCGCGCATGTCACCAAATCACATTCTCAGAGAAAAATATCACTTTGACCCATGTTTTTCAAACTGTGAATAATTACCCATTAGAGATTTTTGAAACACATTTAATGGTTTGTGACCATGATTTTTAAAATTAAATAGTTTAGACTAGCATAACATAGAAATAAATAGAATGTTTTAAAAAGGAAAATATCAGAATGCATTAAGTAAAATAAAAAATTCCATTCTCTCACATATGGAACGTTCTGATAAAACCCTGACAGATAACCATAGGTGTCTTTTTTATTCTATTTTATTTATTTTATTTTATTATTTTATTTTGTGTTTCTGGTGGATCTGGTGTTGTGACAATTACTATAAAATGAGGCACACTCTCTTCCACTACTGGACAAGTCCAATCATTAGAACTTTATATTTTAGAGGCAGTATATAAATTGGTTTGAGTCAGCAGATCTGGCCTCAAAAAAAAAAGAAAAAGAAAAAGAGAAAGAAAAAGACATATCTTTTTTGGCAAGATATTTAATCTCTTTGGGCCCAAGTTTCTTCCTCAGTAAAATGAAGATAAAAGTTTTCATCGTGGGTTTATTCATAAGAATTAAATGAAACAAGGTACAAAACAGCACAAAGCTGGCACATAAATTTTACAACACGAATGTAAAATTAGTCTTCAGTGTTGCTCATATATATAATGCACTTTATCCCATTAGCGTTTATATCATTGGGAAATTTCATACAATATCAGACTTTCAAAGAAAGTCAGCCTATTTTAGAGATTCCTTTAACTACCCAACTTTATAAATATTAAAGCAATCTTACTACAGATTTAAGGTTTTAAATTTTACTTAGTTCTTTTTAATTTTGTTTTTCAAATTTCATTAGATTTGTTCTTGAAAAGGAACTTAAGAAAGGAATTTAAATATGCCTTTCTGAATGAACCTAAGAACTAGAAAGATCTCAAAGCAACTATTAACACATAAACATACTATTATTTTAAATATGATCTATAAATTAGTTCTTGTTGTAGAGGAAAAACCTTATGATCAGTTAGTAATGCATAAAATGTATAAAATCATCTTTCAATTATGGAGATATTTGTGGGAAGGGAAACATAATGATATTATGAAACTTGAATATTTGCAATCTTTTTTTCTTTGGTCTCTCACAAGTCATATAAAAATAAGAAATTAATTTTGCTGTACATGAACAGATCAGCCACCAGAAATTGACTGCATTTTGTTCCAGGAGCTTTTGATGACATGCTGACATCACTGGAGCTATGCACAAAACTAAGAGAGCTCTTGACTCAAACTTAGAAATATATAGTGAGTTGAAGGAAACATTCTATCCACATCTCCAGGGTGAGGAGGAAGTTAGGTGCAAAGCTAAACAGATCTTGATTTGTAAAATAGTTACTAAGTTATAGTTTCCTTAAAGGTGTGTTCCAATCATGAACAATATATTGATATATGGCTATAAGCAAAACGTATCAAACGATTAAAATATTACTAATTATAAGTATATAACATATATGATTTTGAGTGTACCATTATTGAGAAAATAATCAAGAGGCAAAGCATAGCTATGTCATACCTTTGACAAAATTGGCTCCCAAAATAAAAGGCCATATCTGCATTAATTTCTCAATTAAGATATTCTACCAAGATAGTGGTTATTCCTCCTGAATTGTGAATAAATGTTAGCCTCTCAAACACTGGTATTCCAAACCCAAACCTTAAAAGTGACAGTTAATATCACTTTCCTCGTGGGTTTTAACCTTTGAATGTAGATGGAAACATTAGGTATCCTGAGCTTTCTAGATAGCCTGTAATTGGTTGTTCAGCCAACTGGACAGCTAGCTGAATGAATGACAAGAGGTTTTGATTTTCAATGGGATATTATGGTGAAGTTCCAAACTTTAATCCCTAGATTTCTAGAAATTGAAGAGTTCTGTATGTTAAAAAAAAAAAAAGTTCCAAACTATATCCACTGAAAAATGATTTAAAACTGATTTTTAAGTAACTTGTTTTCCTTTCTTTGAAACTGTGTTTTTATTTGTCTTATTTCATCAGTATATGACTTATTCCATGTCTGGGGTAGTAAAGCTTATGTAATGAGATATTTTGTGTAATGGAAGGTAGGCTTGCTCTGTGTTGCTCAGCTTGCTATTAAGTCATCTGGAGTGTGTTGAACTAAGACAAATGTATTATAATTTATATCGCTAGAAATTTATGGTTATTATATCTTTAGGCAACAAAAGAGCAAAAGGAGTTACTTTTTATGGTTTAAATACACAGATTATTTAATATTTCTATGTTATTTGCAAATGTGTGGTCTTGAATGGAAATTTTCGCTAACTTTATTAATAAAGGTGATTTTATCCAATTCTACTCATGTATACCAAACCATACACAAAATAAGATGATGAATTAGGAAGGAAATGCTGTTAAGAGAATTACTATAAGCATGAGGAAACTATTAGACCAGAGTTTTCAGTAGTCTAAATTTCAGAGATTTGATTTTTAAATGATGAAACATCCAATAAGCCAAATGACTCTGCATAAACATGTACATGGAATAAATTATTCCAAATGAAAGCATGGATGTTATTTGTTCAGCTGTTTTAGTGGTTGGAACGTTAGGAACAAAAGCTATTATTGTTCGATGTACTTTTTCACAGGAAATAGACAGTGGCAAACATACAGTAGTTCAACACATGAGATCAGAGACATGGTTTTTATAGTAAACCAAGAACAGATGTTGGAACGATTCAAGACCTTTACAGAAATTATTAGTTATGTTTGCCTTTGAAAGCAAAGAAAGTTTATAGAGACTCACATATCTGATTATATTAAGAAACAGACAGGTTTTCAAATCCAAACGCTTTAATTCATTCAATTCAAATGCTCTGCTGCATAAATTCCAAATGTGCTACTCAACACCCTTGCAAATAATTATGGTAGGTTCCATGCTACCCCACTGCTTTCAAAAGCATGCTTATTTTTGATAGATATAAAAACTGCTGATTTTTCACATACACCCTCAGTAGCCCTATTCACTTCGAAACACATAGGAAAAGGATTTATGCTTCAGGCAAAAACCACTATCTAATAACAATCACTGAAATCAATTGATTCACAGACATTAAGAGAAAGAAATTCTCTAGGTAAATAGAAGACATCTTTTCTAAACATGAACTAAAAAATCAACACGTGGTCCATTTCCCATTTATGGAACACCTGTATTAAATAATTTGACTTCATTAAATCGTCCAAGTCATTGCCCTGCAAGGTTTTGATTGTTTTCCCCTAATTCAGTTTCTCTGTGTCCCTTTTTCTCAGCTTATATTCCTTGGTGAATTATTATAATCAGTCCCTTGGAGACAGCCTCAGTTTCCCTGCTCCTTTCCTCTCCCTCTTTAGCACTCCTTGGGCAAAGTCACTCCTGGTTAAATCCAACCCTCGACCTCCTACGTACCTACAGCTGAAAAGCTCTGTGGGGTTGGGAGGAATGTCCACCTGTGCTGACTGGTCTCATTTTAAATTCATGACCTCTAATTACAAGAAGACCCTTAGAGCTCCTTGATAATCACACTACATTTTCTTAGTTCCTTCTCCAAGGAACTATTTCATATCTTCTCTCTTGTCACATTTTCAGGGACAGTGTTACACCCCCAAACCCACACATACACTTCCGCTTTCAGCTGATGACCTTGCTTCTGACTTCACTGAGAAAATAGAACCAATCACGAGACACTTTACACAAACCTAGCGACCAAATCCACCAACCCTCTTGCATCTTGACCTACATAAACTACCTTCTTCCGCATTATAAGGAATAAATTGCCGTTCCTCCCAGGTGAGGTCTACCTCTCAACTTTTGTCCTAGATACTATCCCCACTAACCCACACGAGGCTTGCACCCTTACAGGTTTTCCCCTTCCATATACATTTCTTAGATCATTGCCATCACCATATATACGCTAAAATACCTATTGTTAAAAAAAAAAATCCCTCCACTTCATATTCCATTTCAGCTGCTGCTCCAGTTATCTGTCCCCCTGTATAATAATACTCCTCAAGAGTTGTCTATTTTTTAAAAATGTAATATATGCCTTCATAAAGTTGTTTTTCAAAAGTCTTGTCCATACTTGATGTCTCTATTTTCTCACTTCAAACCACTGAGTTCTACCTCTCCACTGGAACTTCTCTCACCAAAAATCACTGTAGCTAACTCGAGTGTCCATTTCTCAGTAACTGTCTTATTCTAGCAGCAAATCATTTCCTCATCTTTAGAAAACTTTCATCTTTGATTAAAAGTAATCATCACTCTTTCTTGATTCTCCTTTTATTTTACTGGAACTTCCTTCACAGACTCTTGCAGTTTCCTTCACACCTTCCTTCTCTAAATGGTGAAATGGTGACACAGCTCTTGGATCTTTTCTATCTCCACTCAATTACTATGTGATCTCTTTCAGTTTCATGGCTTTAGATACCACCTATCCAACTGATTACTCAAAAATTTCAATCTACAATCCAGATCCTGAACTCCAGACTCATATCCAACTGCTCATTTGACATCTGCACTTGGAAGTTTAACAGATATCTCAAACTTAACATGCCCAAAACCAAATTTTTAGTTCTTCCTCCAATCTTGATTCTCCTACATTCTTCCCCTCCTAAGTGGCATCTCCACTCATCCGTTTGCTCAGGACTCTGACTTTAGGGTCATCCCTGACGTTTTCTCACATGCATTCATCAGCAAATATTGTTAGGTCTAGGTTCATAGCATAACCAGAACCTGTACCCATTTAACCAACCCCACTAATCACACCTGAGTTCAAGTCCACGATTATTGTCTGCCTGTCCTTGTACCATGGTCTAACTTATGCCCCTCCCTGCTTACCCCCAGGCCCCTCTATCCTCCATTCTACACAAAGCAGTACCAGTAAGCCATTAAAATAAAAGTCAAGGAAAACCATTCATCTGATCAAAATTCTCCTGTGCCTTGCATGTCCTTCAGAAAAAAAAAAATTCAATCTTTTAATGCCCTGCTGGTCTCCACATGATCTGGTCACTGACTAGCTTTCTACCCAATCCCACTACTTTACAGACCTCCTTGCTGTTCTTCAAACGTGTCAAATGTGATCACACATCAGGCTTGGCAGGGACTTTCCCCTCTGCTTGGATTGTTTATTCTCTAGATTTGTTCATGGCTTCCTCTTCCCTCCTTCAGCTCTCTGATTCAGTGTCACCTTGTTAGACATCATTTCCTTACCTTTTCTGACCTCCTCATATAAAAGAGCAACCTCTAAATGCATGTTTCTAGATTTTTACCCAACACTGACTTTTTGTAGCATATTATATATTTATTTGCCTATTTTACCCTCAAAATATGAAGTTCGTGAAAGCAGTGACTTATTTTCTATTTTGTTTATTGTTGTGCCCCCAGCACCTATTGATCTAGTTTCTAGCACATAATATTTATATATTAAATGAATGGATAAAATGATGAAACTGGAATAATATGAAAATAAGAGCAGATTTATTTCACTTCAATACACTAAGAATTTTTTTTTTAATTCTATCTAGGTGAATAGCACAATTACTCATATTTCTTAGCAATAAGACTTTGGTTTACTCACTAACTTTCCTTTAATGTGGAAAATAAGAGTACTGGCTTGTAAGATTGAGTTAATCATTTTTTATTTATGTGAACTCTTCCAAGAAAAAAGCTCAGGGAATTGTGTGTGAGACAAAGAAAGTCTTCCATAAATGTTAGCTATCATTGCTCTTGCTATTACATATATGGAAAAGAAATCATTGCACAGTTCAACTAAATACTCTTTCAGTCATTCTCTCAAAACTGATAATGCAATTGATTGAATTTTTCAGGACACTTCTATATGACTTCCATGTGACTCTTGATAAAAACATCTTGTAAGAGAAAGGATGCTGTTACAAAATCCTGACCATGTAAAATAATTTAATAGATAAATTGTTGCTTGCTTAGAAATTAGTCAATTAAATGAAATAAGACGAAATGCATAACATCCCTTACTTACATATTTTCTTGTGAGCATTAGGAAATGCATCGGACTTTCCTTCAGCAACTATATCATTATCAGGATAATTCAGGCTGAATTAATTATAATTTAATACTCTACAATAATTGCTGCTACCAGTAAGCAGTAGTTTGCGCTTTAAATAAAATTACCTAAGTTTTTCCTCTTTCTACCTAACACTTTTCAAAATAATTTCTTTATATATCCACACATACATATGTATATGTATTTACATAGATCTAAATAGTGAGTATATATAAATTGTATATTAAATATATTTTTTTATTTTAAATATGTACTTAAAGTAAGCCATCTACTGATCAAATATTCCCCCCCAAGGAAAGTAAATAGTAAATTAAATCAACTATAATAAAACAGCATAATCATGGAAATTTGTTAAAATTTCCTTTAACTACATCATTGTCAAAATATTTTGACGCTGAATGTATAAAAAGACCTTAAATCATAGGAAGTGGGACTGTAGTTAAAATTGGTCTCAGATACCAGCTCTAGTGCTTACCAGCTGTGGCCCTCAGACAAGGTACATTAACTTTGTAATCCTTAGTACCCTCATTTTTAAAAGCACTGTGTTAATTATCTTAGGCATGTTGTGTGATTGTTTAGTGTTGTAATGTTTGTAAGTGCTTAGAACAATACCTTGCACATAACGAAAGATCAATGCATGAAAAGAGAGACTAATGAACTCAGAGACAAGACACTTGCCAGAAACTGATAATTGGGTAGAAGAAACAGTTAGTCTAATACTGATTTATAGTTTCTTCAATTAATCAACTTTTGAAAAATCTACCTTCACCTTTCTTTAAAGCACATAAGAAAGATTGTGTCTCCAGAACAACGTAATGAGAGAAAGCTTAGCAAAGACCACTTTGGCACCACACTGGAGTGCTCTTTTGCTTGGTTGAATAACTAAGCCAAGGACAGCAGCATGGGGAAGCTTGTGTAAGAATGTTTTTGCATTTTCTTCAATACGAGAAAATAATTATCAGATGGAAATAAAAATTAAAGTTCAAAATCTTGCCCAAAGGACTACCCCTATTCTTAATGTGGCTACTGTTAGAGAAAACAATGTCATTCAATGTTCGTGTGACCTCATTAGATTGCTTGAAAACTTTTGCTGCATAAAAAGATGTTATGCTCTTATATGCAAAATTGCTTCATCATTAGCAATCCTGATAAAATTTATTATATTAAGAGAATTTACAATTATTGTTATGATTAAAGAGTAAAAAAGTACACATTTTAGAGTACAGGAAAAAACTCATTAGTTTTGAACAGAGAATAGCAATGCATAAATTAATTTTCTTTCATTAAAAACTTAAATCATATTATGCCTAAGACTATTTAGTTTTATATTTTAGGTTAAAAACAATTTAATCTAGGCATACTACATATTTGTTACATTATAAATTTTCCTGTTATAATTTTAAAAGGTAGATAAAACTAATTTAATTAAAGTATGAATTGGCATGTAAATGACATAACATGTTTCTGCTTAAAATTATAAAAGAATTTTATACATTTAGGAAGCAATATGTACTATTTGTGAAAAAAGAGTAAGAAAGGTAAGAAGGAAGAAAGGACAGAAGAGAGCATGTAAGAGTGGAGAGAGTGAGAAGGAACTAAGGGATAAGGAAAGAAATGAAAAACTAGGAGTCAAAAATTGATGGAAAGATACGTGGAAGGAAATGTGAACTCTTTCTTTATTCAAAATAATACAAATTTCAAATTAGTGGAGTTGTAATTAATGATGTTATATTATATCTAACAAAACTTCCAAATCAACAAATAAGTATTAATATCAAGAAAATCGAGAAAGAAGTACTAATAAAATAGTAAGTTCTCAAGAGCGGCAGTTTTCAAGTGTACCTGCTTGATGTGTTCATTTTTCTAAGCTAAAATTATCTTCCTAGAATGCTCTCTTGGACTCTATGTCATTGACCATGGGGGTTCAGAGTGCCTTAGGAATGTCCTTAGCAAGTACAAAAAACACAGCTCACCTTGGCCTTGGGAAGACTATTTCACACAATTGGAGTCATAACTTTAACATCAATCTAAGGCTTTTATTTTTCTCCATTGTCCTCATGTGGACACCTAGAAATAATGCATACAAGAAAAAAATGTTCCATTTCTAAAATTGTGCTGGAGTCTTTGTTCCTACATAACAGCAAGAAAAGAAAAGAACAACCCATCCAGATGTGCATACTTTACCATGAACGGAACAACTCCATTTTTTATCTCTGAAACCACAAAGAATAATACCTTCCAAAAATGAAAAACCCCTTCAGACAAATTGATACTTTAGAAAACATGTATTAAACAAATTATTGTGCTTGTTCCACATCACCTATGCATGTTTAAAAACATTAGACTGAATTATTTAGGGCTCTGGAACAACAAGTCGTTGTCAGTCGAGTTATAAATTCTATATAATGTCTTACTCCAAATTATCCTAATGGTGCCTATTATGATTATTAATAAGACTACTTATATATGTATTGAGTGAATAGTTAAAAAGTAAATATGAACAAAGACAGGTGTGACATTTTGAATTTGGTAAATACCAAAAAGAAAAAGATTATGTTTTTGAACCAATCCATTTCTTTGGGCGTATGGAGCCTTTTGATTGCCCTAAATTCAGCTGAGGGTCCTTAGATTAAATTATTTGATGAGATCACTTTAGGGCTTTAGATTGGACTATGTCAGTGAGAAGTGAGCCAGCTTGGGTCTTCTTCGTCTTGCTGGGTCTGAAATAAATAGACACAGAAAGAGACACACAGGAGGAAAAGGGAGCCACCATATTTGACCCTGCAATGTGAAAGAAAGGACTTCAGTTTTGCCCACAGCTGAGCTGCAAGGAGAGGCCTTGAGAGGTTTAAAGAGCTGAAGCCAAGGGAGAGATGAGGCATGATGCTTAATAGCTTGTAGCTAAACTCAGGAAGAAAGCAGAGCAGCTGAGACTGATAGAGGAGGCACAGAAAGAGACAGGTCCTATGCCTGGTTGTCCAAAGCTCAGCTCCCAGAGATAGTAGATTCTAGAGGGGAAGACAGAGACCTTGGCAGAGATTGGTAGCCATCTTTCTTCTCCATGTGGCCGGAAATAGGATCAATAGCAGCTAACTTTGGTGAGAAAGCACCTCTGGTGGTGCCTTGATTTGGATAATTCACAGTCTTGGAACTGTGCATTTTTATCCCAAATAAATCCACTTGATAAAAACCAGCTCATTTTTGGTACTTTGCATTGGCAGCCCTTTGGCAAGCTAAAACAGCAGGATATATGCATAATCAGAATATCCAATTTAAAAGCAGAAAACACATCCTTAACTAGACCTCGAAAAATGGTAGCGAGCACTTGCTGAAACTATATTTGTGAAGAGGCTTGAAACATGGTAGACACTTCACAAAGACCTCATGGTGTATTAGAAAGAACATTGGTTTTATTGGAAGTGAGATTATAAAGACTGAATCCCAGACCTTCCAATTACTATCAATATAATTGAAAGGAGGTAACAGAAGTGCCTAAGACAGTACTTGGGCATAGGAAATGCTAAATAAAGGATGGCCCATTTCAATGAACTCCTCTTCCTCACAGCCCCCTTGCCTATCAAAGTAACATCACAGTAGCTTGGCTTTTGTTTGTTCTTCCAGTTTCATACAATTTTATGCATTTTTATCAGGTTCCTAGTCCATGCTCTTCAGTTTGGATTTTTTTTTCCAGGAGAATGCAAGAATTCTCAGTCTTGCAATAGTATAACAAATTCATGATTGCTTTTTCTTCAGTAGGGACAAATCCAAGATATAATCTCAAATTAATGAATTTTGATAAGTTATATGCTTCTTCAAAGTTTTATTTTTCCCAGTTTAAAATAGATTCATTATACATTGTATCCAATCATCTCTTTGTCCATTTAGACCTCTTCATCTCACTCTAGCCACTTTTCTTTCCTTCATCGATATAAAAACACTAATGTAGATTCCAAGGAGGAAAAGTGAATTCAATAGCTTTGAATGCTATTTTTTATTTTGCAACTGAGCCAGTGCCCCCAGAAAACACCAGGTGAACCAAAGAACCCTCAAACAACATGCAAAATTAAGAGAAATAATGCATTGTTGCTCCAATTAGCTAAGTTTGTGGTGTTTTTTGGTGCAGTGATACAGAGCCAAAACACCTACAGAACTTGTTAAAATGCAGAATCTGATTCAGTAGTTCTAAGGTGAGGCCTGAGACTCTGCATTTCTCACAAGCTGGTAGATGATGCCCATACTGCTCATTTGCAGACCACACTTTGGGTACCAAGACCACAAAACTGTGAGGTTGACACTTTTAAGTGAGCAATGGAGCAACATAATTTCAAATCACGTATTTTATTTGGGAACCTCTAATATAGTGACATAATTTGCATTTTAGAAATAGTTTGGGGCCATATAGTACACAAGCTACTTCTAAGCATGTATTATCAATGTGTGTTTAGAAATCATGATGATATTAAAAGTTGGAAATTAGATACTCCCTTTTAATTTACGGCAAGAGTATTAGGAAAATTTTTTTTTCAAAACTCAAGGCAATAAAATAAATCTAAAAAGAACATTTTCTGCATAAAAACTAAGACACAAAACAAAGAACATAGTTAATAATCCTTTGATAGGCAAAATCATTATCTGTCCATGTAGATAGACTGTGCAAGAAACATACTCCTCCTCACTCCTGATGTCTCCTATTGATAGATATTAACAAATAGCAAAAACAATCAAGCCTTTTGAAATCCTGAGATGATTTTTTCAAAACTTATTCAGAAACTGGAATAATTAATTTATTTGTTTTCTAAATTAACCCAGCTTTTGGTTATAATTTAATCTTCAAGTTGGTCCATTTAAAGATTTTTATTATTTCTCCAATCACTACCCCTCTCACAGCTACTACAGCCAATTAATTGCTAAGGCCATTCAAAGTTATACCTTCAGTATTTCATTCTATGAGAAATATTATTTCCAATAATATTTTCAACTGGACAATTCCAAAAAACTCCTAAATAATTTCTATGAATTTGGCTTCTGTATTTGCCTTAGGAGCCTACATTTAAGGTCTATTCTCTTATTTCCCTTCTGCAGTATACCCTCTTCAGGTTCCTGGGCATTCTCTGGATCTCCTTCTTAGATGGGCATTGTTATGCAATTGTTAGTGCAGATGGGTCCAACACAGAGTAATGAGCCCCTGATCTCAAGTTCTCTGTCTCAATGTTGCAATCACACCACAAACACATGGGAACACACAGACACATACACAATACAAAGCAAAAGGGATTAAGTGCAGAGGATCTTTATAAGAAATAGCAGCAATGGGCTTGGAAGGAAGGGAATTTTTTCCATGGGTGGGAATGAGGTAAATGGAATGGAGATATGAGAAAGGATAAATGGGAGTAAAACTACTGGGGTGGAAAAGAGCATGTTGTGTGCAAGAAGGAGGACACTTCAAGAGAAGTAAAGACACATGAAAGGAATGTACCAGATGTGTCTGAAGAACAGAAGGGAATGTGCCTTGACTGACATTTGAAGGATATTCATCAAGTATAATTTACTTGATAATTAACTGCATCTCTAGCCTATGACTTCATCAATGGTAAAGAAGCTTGCAGAAGCCAATGATCTCTGATGCTTTGTTAATTAGTATGATTAAACTTGATGAAGTTCTAAGAGAACTCAAATTAAAAATAGTACAATTTTAAACCAC
>PVKH010028483.1:0-12831 GCA_004027955.1 Chaetophractus vellerosus
GCTCCCGTGCCAACCCTTGTCTATTTCTGAGTGAAACAGACCTATAAAAATGGGGATCCCATCTCTCTACCCCCCACCAAGCAGGTTCTCCACCCGCTGACTCACTATACCACTACAGAAAGAACATTCTTACACATCCACAAGGCTCCTGGCAAATAAAACCCCTGATTGCACCCCTACACTCTCCCCCAAGTTGAGGCACCTCCCCTCAACCCTGTGGCAAGAGCACTCCCACCACTTTAGTCTCCACCCCTAATTGATGAGCTTCAATACGTGCTCATCAATTTCAACCAATGTAGCACACCAACGAAAGATATTGTTAATGTGGGAATGTGTGGGGTGGTGGGGCACATGGGAATCTCCCATATTTCTATGTAACATCCATGTAATCTAAAGCTTCTTTAAAAACAAAAAATTAAAAGAAAGAATCAAGCTGTCATAGTTTCAGCATTGCACATAAATAACAGGAGAGAGAGACATGTTTGTGAGGTTGGGAAAGCTGTCTTGAATCATACTAACATGTACAATTGCAAGAAAATGATTCATATGTAATGAACAGTAGAAAAATTATTCATGCCTACTGCCACATGAAAATAATATAGGGGAAAAAGGAATGAGTAACACCACTGCAAATAAATGAAAGCTCTTTATCTTGATATGTTTTATATACTGGAATGTCCTTTTTCACAAATAGTGTACGTGAAACTATATATGGAATGCTGTCATAAACCATACAAGAAACCTTAAAAATGATTGAGAAGGGGAAAATTAAAAGGGACAGAGCTCAGAAAAGAATATTTTAAAAAAGGAAAAATCACTTCATAGATGGATGTAAACTAAAAGAAACACAATGACAACATAATGCTTTCAGGAAACAGAAAATGATCAAGAGCACAATATTAAAGGTATTAAAAAGAGATTGTAGGAAACCAGAAGTAGCTCAATTAGTGGGGCTCCAGTTTACCACATGGGAGGCCCCGGGTTCGGTTCCTTGGGCCTCCTGGAAAAGGCAAGCCTCCTGGTGAAGGCAAGTCACTGCACGGCAAGCTGCCTCAGCGGGATGATGCAGAAGGGTGAGACAAGACAAAAAATGCCAAAAAAAAAAAAAGCAGATGAACACAGCGAGTACAAGCATCAAGGGGGGGGATATATAAATAAGTAAAATAAAAGAATCTTAAATAAAAATAGAGATTGTAAAAGATTGTGTAGAAGTGCCAACAGTTGAAAATAGGCCTAAAACATCCAATGTGTGAGTCACTGGAAAGCCTGAAGGAGAAACCCAAAGCAGAGATGTTAAAAAAAAAGTATAATTCAATTTTTTTTTGAAATAAAAATGCTAATCTGCATATTTAAAGTACACTCTAAGCACTGACTCAGAACGACTAATGGCAAGGCATATTTTAGTAAAATTACTTGGCTGTAAAGAAAGAAAAATAAATAAAGAAAGAAAAGAAAAAAAATAATAGTGAAATGTGTTTCACCAACATTGTCATTGGTCCACATCAAGTTCCTGTACTTTTATAAATTTGATGACTTTCACCGTGTCCCATGTCCACCACTGGAAGGCAATTGAAAACACTTCCATGGGCAGCCAAGCCCCTCATTCAATCTACCCCATCCCTCCCCACCACACCAGGGACCCCAATGTCCAAACTCTTTAATGTGGCATTTCTGCAGGCAGGCTAAGAAAAAAATTTAAAAATGAATCTCAACTTATAGCATCTCTATTTTGAAATGCATTTACCACATTCTGAATTTGTTAGATTGCTGTGGTTATTTTTGCCTCAGACAATAAGCCTTAATTCATATAACATGAAGAGAATTTCAATAGAAATGGAATTTAATTTACTTTTTATCCTTGTGTAGGACTTTCAACTTCTTGAAGCAAATGGGCTGAGTGTCCAATTATGGAGGAACATCATATTTTTTTCACATGAGACCTTTAGGGAAAACTTGGTCTCTAATTCACAATTAAGCACATTTGATGTATTGCAGGTGATTTATTGTTAGAACTGGTGCCTGCACTTAAAAAAAAAATTGCAGCGCTAAGCCTCAAAATCTATTTGTTCAAATGAAAAATGATAGCTTTAAAACTATTATTTAAATTAATTTTTCTTTAAAAATATACATATAGATTTTGACTTCAAATGTTTAACAACCAAATAATATATAGATAGATAGATAGATTTTTTGATATATGAGTATGTATGAATTACCAAGGTATTACATCATTGGAGATGTTCCTCATATATAATTCATGCAAACTCAAGAAGGTTGGCCTGGATATGGAAGCGAGTTTTCTGAAATTCCACAGGTCCAGCTCAATTGTTGTATATAATCAGTATACAAAAGTATGTACAATATATTAATAAGCAAGATGTTACAGGCTAAAATCCAAAAGGATAATATACAGGCTTACTTTACCATGTAGGTAACACTACATTAGCAAGTTCCTCTTGAATGAATACATATTCCCTATATTAATTTCCATAACTATAATGTGTTTCTTTAATCTCATAATATAATTTTCTCCCACTTTCTGTAGAGCATTTTTTGTACAGCATCTTATAACAACTTTCTCAGATAAAAAACTAATGACCAAACAATCATTGAATGTCAGTTTTATTAGAACCATTTCCTGGCCAAGTTGACACACTGGCCAACCATCACAATTTATTTCAGCAGTGCTTTGTTGTTTCAACTGTTCAAGTCTTACACCACCTTCTTTAAATTTATTCCTAGATATTTTATTCTTTTAAATGTTATTGTAAATGGAAATGTTTTCATAATTTCCTTTTTGCACTGTTTATTGATGGTGTTTACACTTATAAGTATATACCCAAAAGAATTGAAACCAGAGACTTATACAAATATTTATACACCAAAGATGAAACAACCCAAGAGTCCACTGATGGATGAAGGAATAAACAAAATGTGGTAGGTAAATACAATGGAATATTATTCAACCATAAAAATTAATGAATTTGCAAAACATGCTATAGCATAGATGAACCTTGAAAACATTATTGTGACTAGTATAAGCTAGATGCGAAAGGACAGATGTTGTGTGATCCTACTTATATAGAATATAAAAAATAAGGAAATTAATAGAGACAGAAAGTAAATTAGAGGTTCCCAGGGACCAGGGAGATGGGAATTGGGTGTTATTGCTTAATTGGGAATAGTTTCATTATGCAGTCATGGAAATTTTGGCAATGGACAGAGGCGATGGTAGCACAACTTTTTTATTTAAACAAGAAGCTTATTTAACCAACAAGATGCTTGACTTGGAAGGAAAACTACCTGGGATTAATTTCTTTTAGAGTAATTTATTCCTAATTAAAGACAAATTATCTTACATGTAATAGCCATTAAACAAAAAAGTTGTAAAACTGTCCTTGGGTTTATAATGATAAATGAAAAACATTAAAATTCTCCAATCAAGCAAAGTATGCAAGGATTTTTTTTATGTCGTTGGTTTTTGTTAAAAACTGAGAGCAAAATAACTTAGTGAAATATAAAGATAAGGGTTGAATGAGCATGCCACTAATGGAGAAAGAGGGTATTTTCACAGAAACAGTATTCTTCCCCATCCTATATCCACTTGATGTTGATCAAAACATACCATTGGCCATGTAGTTTTTTAAAAAAGTAATATGCTTGTGCACATACACCAATTACTTTATGTACAAAAAAAGGAACAGGGATGGGTAAAATGAAAGAATAGAGAAAACTATACTGTAGTTCTCAGGATGCAGTGGAAAAAAATTCAAGTTTTTCTAATTGAAAATGTTTTCTTGTTCTGTACAAACTGAGTCCTGGAGTAAAGTAGCAGCCTTTCTTTTCTATAGACTCTGCGTATATGCTACTGAAACACATCAATTGTATTTTCATCCTCCATTTCCAACTGATAGCACAATACTTTGAATATAATTAATACCACTAAAATGAACAATTAAAATTATTAAAAAGGGTCTGTTATATATATTTGTGCATTACCTTACACATATATAAATAGCAAATTAATAAAAGGGGAAAATATGCAGCAGCACCTGAAATTTATTTCTGTATTTTCTGCATTATCCAAACAAGTGAGTGGATTAGGGAAGTCATGGAATACTCATTCCTATATACTTAATTCTCTTTTATGATGACACTATTTTATTCTCTGGGTTTTTGTTATAAGTTTATTTTTATAAAGTCCATATCTATGACTTCCATGTGATCCTTCTACAATGATAATTCTCATTCAGAAGTTTGCAGTCAATGTGCAGATTTGAATTCAAGAACTGGGAACAAACTACCTTATGAGATAATGAACCCAGTGTGTCCACTCTAAAATACCAAGGCCTAAATTCCATTCATCAACTTACCTCTATAAAATTAGTGCACCACTTAGATGATTTGGGTCCAGAAGACATAGTGTATCTTTAGAAATTGTGTCCAGTACAATTCTAATACTCTGGATCTTTCCATTTCCCCAAAGCACAGTGACCATTTTAAAAATTCCCAGGTCCCTTTGGGACAAGCTAACAGGAAGATTTAGTATATATATATATATATATATATATTCTTGGCAGACTATATATATATGTGTATATATACCATCCTTATGGGTATCTACCCTCCTATGTATTCCATGTTGTCTATAAGCAATATTGGACACTCCCAAGTAAAGAGCACAGTCTCTAGCACCAATTTAGCTTATTTTCAAGAAGTTCACATTGCAGCTGTTTTTAATTTCTTATCTATGCACACATCTGTGTGTCTCAATAACACCATTTCTTATCTTCCATTTCCAAATTTTATAAATATCTCTCATTGTTGGAGCTTAACCATGAACCATAATGGAATAAGATATTGGGGAATGTAATTGCAGCTTCCCTTATGATGCAGCCAAAATATAGGCCTGTCTGGAAGTAATGTCACCCTGACAATAGATTGCCTGGGATATGGAGGTTGGTCCTTATATTAGAAGTGCTATTTGTAAAGGAATGTATGCATATTATATGTAAATAAAATTTCAATGGAAAATTCTTCTTTCTTTCTTTTTCAACTGAGTGCAAAAACAGAAAATCTTCAGTTTTCGGGACTGGCCATATAGCCCAGTGGATTGGGCACCAGTATACCACATAGGAGGCCCCAGTTTCAGTTTCTGGGGACCTCTCCTAGCAGGGAGACTGCCTTGAGAAGGGCAAGCTGCCATGGGTGGGCAGAGCCACCGTGGGCTGGGCAAAAAGCTGCCATGGACAAGGCAAAGCCACCACAGGCAGGGTAGGTCACCTGCAAATGGAGCTCAGCCAGCCACCCACAAACTGAAGCAGAACCCACCATGAATGGAGGCAGAAGCCACCCACAAGTGGGGCAAAGCCACTTGCGTGGTGACCGGTCCCAGTGCATCACTGCAATGGGGGGAAGACAAAGCAGACCGAGAGGAACACAAGAATGGACACACAGCAAGGGCAAGCAGAAAGGGGGGTGGGATATGTAATAAATAAAAAATAAAATCTTTTTAAAAAATCTTCAGTTTTCTTCAAGAAAAATCATAAAATATTATTTCACATTCAAAATGGTGACTAATCATTAAATAACAATAATGCTGGGTTTAAAAGATTAAAATGTAAATTACTTCCAAAGTTGTTTTCAAGTTCTTCCTTTATTTTATTAACAATAGTCCTGATATATTTGTTTTGATTTTTCAAAATATTTTGGTAGTTCTTCCATATAGAGTTTGTTACAAAAAGGAATAAACTTGAAATGTAAGTATGTTACAATTGCTCATCCTTATTGTATTGAATTTTAACAATGTATTTTAAAATTTACCTAATAAAGTTTAAATATGCCAAACCCTAATTTTGGTGATTGATAAGATGTGTCACTATAAAACATGGCAGGCAAGAACACTGGGCCTGAGACAGGAGAGATATGTTCAAATGCTGGCTCTTCCACTTGCTTTCTGGGAAACTTAGAATTTTGACTGCCACATAGGAATTACTCAATAAATGTTAACATTAATTGAATATTATATACAAGTATATGGAAGAAAAATCCTTTTGTGGTGCAGACACCCTAAAATCAAGACTATACATGATATGACTTAATCTTTCCCCAGTAGTCAAAATTCAGGCAGATGTTTCTTTCTGAAATTACATTGAATTTTTGGAAAGTTATACTTCTTTCTTTGCCTACCTGCTAGATAGATAGATAGATAGATAGATGATAGATAGATACACATACATATTTATTCATATATACATTATAAGGATGATTTTGGGATGAAAATGTACAGGTAAACTTGAAATATGGACATTACATAAATGCAAAATTATATAAGTAGCAATTGTAGATGCAAATATCAGTTTGAAAGAGTCCAAGGAACTTTGCCAATACATATATTTAGAAAGCACATTTGCCATTCTTTTTAAATTAATGTTGAGCTGATTTTCAGGAGATGGATTCAAACATAGTTTATTGAATAAAATATGACTTTTCTTATAAATTCCCCCAATTTGTGTATTTGATGATACTAGCAGGAAGAAGAAATCCAAACATTATGTGACAATTAATATTCATTATACTTACTTATAAAATAAAATTAACTCATCATCATATTCTGAAACCTTTATCAAATTCCCTGAGCCTAGCACTGTTTAAGAGATCTGCATTACTCAATTCACTTTATAATCACAAAATCTTATACTATGCACTGCCTTATTAACTCATTTTATAAAAGAAGAACAATAAAAAGGAATTTGAAGTCATTAATAAGTGGTAAAGTCAGGAAGGAAACCTACTCCCTTTGAATCTCAAATGGCAGCTGGTAATTCTGCACTGATATATCACAACTGTAAGATTAAGTTCTCAAATAAAGGAATTGCTGAGGGACTGACTACTACATTTTTGGCTTAATTCCAAAGGAACAAACTTGTTTGATGTGGGCATTAGAAAGACAATGAAATGATTTTTCCATATACTACCAATTGGAGCATAGGGGCAGACAAGGGACATTTTCTCTGAGGACAAGCAAAATTGTAAACTTGCCCAACATCTGCCGTAGAGGTTTTCATGGGGTATTTAACCTCCTTGATTCATTAGTAATGTATGGCCCTGGCACCAAGGAAAGATGAATCTCTCTGAATACTCTTCTGTATCACTTCCTGTTTTTTTTTTTAGTTTAGTTTTGTTTAATTTATGGAGAAATCACTTCCTTTTATATAAGAAGATTTCTAATGATACTGTGAGTAAAAATTAAAAGGAAAGATATTCAATGTCTAGTATTTCTAGAAAAAATATAGGATTTCATTTTAAGCCAAAGAATCAATTGAATGACAACAATATTGATGACAGAGAAAATGTAATGCTGATGTGAGTGAGTAATTTAATTAACATTATCAGCTTTGTTTTTACAACACACTTGAAAGCAATGTTACATACTTTAATCTTTGAATCAGTATAACTAAAATTTAGCAAGACTTTTCAATGCTAGTTTTATATATTCATTGCATATGTTGACATCATATAACATTATGATATCCATACATCTTGAAGATAATCCTGATGATCCATATATTCTTGAAAAGAAGAAACACTGTTCTCAGTCAATAATTAAACTACAACAAATATATAGTGAATACATAGTCATTGAATATCTTTTAAACTGAACAGGAGAAAATATGTATATATATATTAAATTTTTCATTGGCCACCATTGATTTTAAAAAGACCAAATTTTTAAAGCTCTACAAGCAAGAATTTTGACTTTGTTATAATAAAAATTGTATAACAATTTCAAATATTCACATTGTAAAGAGAAGTGTTTGGTTAAAATATACCCTTTACCTTCAGTCATATTTAATCATACATTAATAAATTTTTATTGTAATTTTGCTAAAAATCATTTTTATACATAAAAACATTGAGAAGAGAATATAAAATTTTTACCAAATAATGGAGCAGTATATAAAATACCATTTGTGTAAAATGTTTCAATAATGTATAAGATATTTTTTATGGTAATACTAACAGAACAATGTATGAGAACAAATATATGTGCACTTTGGCTTGGGTCCACAGGAACAAAATTTTCATTTCCTGGAGGTTGGCTTTCTAGAAAATCACATACCTAGTTATTTGGTGGTATTCAGAAAGAAGAGGTGATTATAAGTAATCCAAACTTCCAAAATTCTTGTTGACTGTAAAACTATCTTGATGGTACTGTAAAACCAGTCTGTAGGCAGGAGATCACCACACTAAGAGGTGATTAAGGATATAGAAACAGAGCTTTGTAATAATGAATTTTCCACTTTATATTACCATTATCTCACCCTGGTTTCCTCTCCATTTCTCTATTCAATACATATTCTACTGGTTGAGAATGTCTGATTCCATTACATATATATATATATATATATATGACCTGTACATAGAGAAATTAAGTCTCCTTCAGGATTCCAACTTATTTATGTTTCTTTTGTTCTGTATTTCACTTTGAATAATTTAATCTCTTTTCCTATGAGAGAAGATGCATATAATTTCACAAATAGTGGGAGTAAATATGCAGTGTAAGAAGATCAATTGCCAAATTAAATGAGTAAAATGTTCTTTGTATTAATTGAGCCAACTTGCTGGAAGAAAATGCTTCCATACCTTAAATAAGTATTGAATTTTCAGTTAAAAATAGCAAAAAATAAAAGTATCATCATACATATTTTAAAATACTATATATTTCACCTTTTAATTATATTTATTTTAATTACAGCTCTTTGATATGATGTTATAAAATATAATTTTGAATAAACTGTAGAATGCAATTTAGAATTCATCTTTATTTAAGAGTGAAGAGTTTCCCTGAGTTTAAGCAAAAGAAGTGAGTCCATACTTTTTTTGAACTACCTTCTGCTTAACAGTTAATAAATATTTTGAATACATTTGTTGAGGAATGCAATGTAATGGCTGTACATGAGTAAATTTAATCTATTGAATTATTCTGTTATTATGTCCTTAAAACTGCATGTGTCCATCAACTTTTCTCCTTTATGGCCCCTGAAGACTCTGCTATTGACCTTTGTGGCTGGGCTCTGGATGTTTCCCTGTATTCTGAACTCTGCTGGATCCCAGCACATATGAAAATATCACCAAGAACTCTGACTAGAACAGTTGCACTAACAGCAGTTTTTGCTTGTTTGTTTCTGTTAGTGGTGCTTATCATATCATCAATAGTCTTCTGAGAATGTGGAATCAATATGTGGAGAGAGAGGAGAGAGATGAGGGGGTTGGGAAAGAGGTTATATACCAATATATGAATTTTTAATTATTTTAATCCAATTCTACATAATTAAAATATCAAACTTTCAAGGAGTCTAAATATATTTCCTTGAAACACTAAAAGTATATCTTAGGATTTTTAGTAAAACTATATTAAATAAGTGTGCAATGACATTGATATCATAATGAGACACATGTAGTAAGACTTAGGAATTAATATGTTCAAAACACATAATATATATTATTGCAAGCCTGTGGGAGAAAAAGAAGATGGATTCGTTGAAAAATGAGGATAGGGCCAAACAGGGTGGATAGTGGGACTAAAGATTTTTTTCTGTTCTATCCAGGGTAATGAATTGGGAAGGAGAGAATGGGAAGATGGAGCAATCAGACCATTGGAACTGACTTTATTCTTCTGGGGCTGTTTTACCACGTCCGAGCACCCAAGCTCCTTTTCCTTTCATCTTCCTGGTATTCCTTATGGCTTTTGCTGGCAATGTCATGATGATAATTCTCATTTGGTTGGACTCTCGACTCCATACACCTATGTACTTCCTTCTCAGTCAACTTTCCTTTGTGGACCTCTTGTATAGCTCCACTTTTGTTCCCAAGATTGCCATTGATTTCCTGTCTGGTAGGAACACCATTTCTTTTATTAGCTGTGGAATTCAATTCTTCCTCTTCATAACCCTTATGGGTGTAGAGTGCCTTCTCCTGGCAGTCATGGCTTATGACCGCTATGTGGCCATTTGCCTCCCTCTCCGTTACTCAGTTCTCATGCGCCCTACAATCTGTGTTTCCATGATGGCTGGCATCTGGCTGGGTGCTCTTCTCAATGCTCTGGTCCATGCCATATATACTCTGCATCTACCTTACTGTGCCAACCGGAACATCCCTCATTTCTTTTGTGAGCTCCCAGCTGTCCTGAAACTTGTTTGTGCTGATACGTCCCTTTATGAAAAGTTGATTTTTGTCAGTGGTATTATGTTCCTCCTCATTCCAATGTCTGCCATCATGGCATCTTATGGGCAGATCCTCTCCACTGTTGTGAGATTAGGATCAAACTTGAGGATGAGAAAGGCTTTCACTACATGTTCCTCCCATATGATTGTAGTGTCTCTCTTCTATGGAACAGCCATCATCAAGTACTTTCTCCCGAAAACCTATCATACCACTGTGCTGGATGAAGCTGTCTCTGTCTTCTACAATATCCTCACCCCTATGCTCAACCCACTCATCTACAGTCTTTGAAACAAAGAGGTGGCCGGAGCCCTCAGGAAAGTTCTGGGAAGGTAAACCACCATAATAAATTGATATGTATAGAGAATGGGACATAAAAGAAAGGATCACAGTTGTGAAACATTTCCACAACAAATATAGACAATATAGAACAGGCAAATCTTTTCTTTTTTAAAAAATTTCTTTTTCTTTTTCTTTTTTCTTTACTTTTCCCTCATACCTCTTTTCCTACACTTGCCAAACTGATAAACACATCACTCCTTCCTCTTAAGCCTCAACTGAACTTCACACATCAATTAAACAGAATGCCCTATGTCTGAAGACAGTACCCATCTACAGGAAGCAAAACACAGTATGTAATTCTGCTATCTTTTTGGTATGAGACCTGGGGAAAAATACACAACCTAAGTAATATTGACTCAATACTGAATTTTACAGTAATCATTCCATAAAAAAAATATAAGAATGTTTTAAAAATCAATATTGGTAATAAATCCTCAAAATATTTGTTCCATTGCTTAAGTTAATATATTTAATTTTGAATATATCATTGTAGTTTACCCCACAAACATATATATTTCTCCCTGTTCTCAGCACATTATGTTGGAAATAGCTATTCTGTGTTTTAACTAATTGCTAAAAGCATACATATTGTAGTATTTTATACTATTTACCAAATTAACTGCAGTAGTTTTGTCTCATTAACCATAGTTAGTAATCTGCTTAAATTTAATCTGAATGATCATGCATCCTCCTTTCAGTTTTTAAAAATGAATAGCATTCTATTTTTAAATGAAATATTATTTACCTTATAAATGTTCAAAGTGAAAATAATTGATCCATTGAATGACTGTTTTTCTTTATGTGTATATATATAAAAATTTCCTTATTTAATAGCATAAGTTAAGTATATTTAAGTAATGCAAATATATGTAGATGTACAAATATGTATGAATGTGTGTAGTTCATATGTTTGCAAACCAAGTTCACAACTAAATTTAGGACATACAGTTTTATACTTATTATTTTATTTATTATGTTAGTAAGTGGGAAAAGAGATGATCAAAATTGCAATAAATATTTACTTAGTTACTTGCCAATGCGAATAATGTCCATTCTAATGTCTTGCATATAAAACTAAAGTGCTTATTTAAGATACTTCATAATAATTTTTGTCCATATATTAGTTCTGATCTTTTTAAATATAACTTATGTTTCCATCAACCATCAGATAGAAGGTGTAATTTCTTAGCATAAAAATCCATCTGTTTATTTTTTTATTATGTGCTTAATAAGCAGCAAATTGATTCTTATTTAGAAAAGATTAATGAGAGTTTCCAAGTATAACCAGCTCAAAAAAGCAAGAAAAATAATTATAGGAATATTTTTTAGCTATACCAACTGCTTGAATTATTGCAGATTTATAATATTTTCTAATATTTGGAATCCTTTATCTCTGCTTATATTTAAACAAATGTAACTTATGACTTATTAATTGCATGATATTTGTCAATTAGAAATTTTTGGAACAGTGATGCTTCAATGTAACAACTCCAAAAGGGGGAAATTTCAATAAATGCAAAATAAATTGGAATGTGAGTCAAAAATATGCATTCAAAATATAATATCCTTGTTTCATACCACCATATTAGTTCACTTGGGCTTATTAAATTATTTCTATTTGCTGATATTCACCACAAAGGCAGGCAGGATATTCACATACATCTCATCCATGGGATATAAGCCCCCTCTCACTTGGAGGTGGAGTGGAAATCACCATTCCTGACCCCTTAGGATTGGACTAGAGTGGATTTACTGGTATTCTGTTATAAACATATGGTGATTCAAGCAATGGAAGAAATTACAACATGAATGTGGAACCAGTGGCCACTGGACACTCTGGGGACAGGCAAAGGGAAAAGCAGTTGTAATACAGGGGCTTTTTCAGAACTTGGGAATTATCCTGAGTGACATTGCGTTGACAGATATAGGCCATTTTATATGATCATATACCATGCAGAACTGTGTGGGAGAGGGTGTGGTCTACAATGTGAACTATGGTCCATGCTTAATGGCAAAGACCCAAGATATACACAACTTGGGGCTCTGCCACCGAGCATGGACCACAGTTCAGTCATTGTCCATCATCATCTCCCCACTAGGTGTCCTGGGTGAGTCCATTGAGTTGTAGAATAGGAGTTGCATGTCCACCAAGCCACTGGACCCAGCTGGCACATGGACAGACTATAGACTCTGGTCTCTGGAAGTACACCTAACACTCTGGCATCACATATAGGTTTGAATAGAAGGGACAGATGGACCATGCGC
>PVKH010028484.1:0-12842 GCA_004027955.1 Chaetophractus vellerosus
TCATGTCCCACGCTGGGAGGAAGGTACTGCATTCATATGCTGAGTTTGGCTTAGAGAGAGGCCACATTTGAGCAACAAGGAGGTTCTCAAGAGGAAACTCTTAGGCTCCCCATAACACTGACTCAGCTTTTGACCCACATATATGATCTGCTGTATCCCACAAGCTCTTCTAGGCCAGTGGGGGCTGTGCCATTGTTTAACTAAAGAAATTCACCCTCTCAATTTTCCCCTCTACTGACTGGAACTGGTTGTTGAAGACACAGAGTGGAGTGTAATTATACCTGGGAAAAGGGAGGTGGATGTCAGCAAAATTGAAGAACTGCCTCTGAGAAAGTTTGAATTATGAGGCTCTTAGCCTCCAGGCCGGAACCCCTCTGTCACATTGATGTGGTCCGTGTTGTAGGAAACACATTCTGGCCAGGCATTGAACTGAGAGTTCTGCCAAAGAATGCCATCTGCTGGCAGACCAAGGAAGTGCATGTGAGGAAATTAAAAGTAATTAAGAGAGCCTTTTTCTGTCCTCTACAGCCTCCCTTCACAAGGCCCTAGGAAGTGGGTCTGCAACCCATTACCAGGTCCAGAGCCCAGTTTTGAAGAACTAACAGGGAATATTCTAAAGACTCAGAACAGGTTGAACTAAGACTCAAAAAACAGCAGTAACACACAGCCACTGTATCTCCAAGACAGATACTACTCAGAATGTCAAATGTTGTAACAATTGTACCACACTAATGAAGGCTGTTGTTAGTGTGGGGAAAGTGTGGGAGGGGGATGGGTTGGGGCATATGGGAATCCCCTATGTTTTTTATGTAATATTTATGTAATCGAAAGCTTCTTTAAAAATTAAAATAAACAAAAGAATGTCAAACATCATAGATAAAGATAAAGAGAAAATTCTGAGAGCAGCAAAGGAGAAGCAGCCTGTCACAAACAAGGGATGCCCAGTATGTGGTAGATTTCTCATCAGAAACCATGGAGGGCAGAAGACAGTGGTATGGTACAATTAGGATACTGAAAGAGAAATACTGCCAGCCGAGAATTCTTTATCCAACAAAATTGTCCTTCAAATATGAAGGTGAGTTTAAAGTATTCACAAACTAAGATAGTTAGTAAAAAAGAATCCACCTTTGCAGGAAATATTAAAGGAAGCCTTAGAGTCTGAAAGAAAAAGACAGGAAAAAGGGGCTTCTAGGAGAGTATAGAAGAAAGAATAGCAGAAAGGATAACCAAAAGAGTAAAAATATGAAAACAAGATATGACATCTGAAAACCAAAGAATAAAATGGTGGAAGTAAATAATGCATTTACAATAATATCATTGAATGTGAATGGATTAAACCCTCCAATCAAAAGATATAAGCTGTCAGAATGGATTAAAAAAACACAAGCCATCCATTTGCTGCCTACTAGAAACTCATCTTAGACCAGAGCTTCTTAAGAAGGGGTCTGTGACCTTGAACTGAAATTCAAAAAAAATTCTTGTGGGGATGTGTTGGACTGGAACAAAAAAAGGTTAAGAACCTCTGCCTTAGACCCAGGGAAACAAACTAGCTGAAAGTGAAAGGTTGGAAAAAGATATTCCACACAAACAGTAACCAAAAAAGAGCAGGAGTCGCTATACTAATATCAGACAAAACAGACTTTAAATGCAAAAATGTTGAGATACAGAAGGCCATTATTTATTAATAAAGGGACAATCCACCAGGAAGAAATAACAGTCATAAATATCTATGCATTTAACCAGGGTGCCCCAAAACACATGAGGCAAACTCTGGCAAAACTGAAGGGAGAAATGGACATCTCTACGATAATAGTTGGAGACTTCAACATTCCACTCACATCATTAGTAGAACAACTAGACTGAAGATCAACAACAAAACAGAGAACTTGAACAATATGATAAACAAGTTAAGACCTAACAGACATATGTAGAACATTGCACCCAAATTCAGCGGGTTATACATTCTCCTTAAGTGCTCATATGGTCCATCCCTGTATGCCAACAAACTACACAGTTTACATGAAATGGACAAATTCCTAGAAATGCACAACAACTTATACAATAAGAAATACAAGAACTTAACAAACCAATCACATTTTAAAGAGATTGAATCAGTCATCAAAAGTCTCCCAAAGAAGAAAAGTCCAAGACCAGATGGCTTCACAGGTGAATTCTACCAAGTGTTTTTTGTTTTTTTTTTTTAAAGATTTATTTTTTATATATAATATATGCCCCCCTCTCTGCTTGTTCTTGCTGTGTTCATCTTCGGTGTTCTTCTGTGTCCGCTTGTCTCCCCCCACTGCGGCGACCCGCCGAGTCAGCTCACCACACAGTGGCCTGCCTGCTCGCGGGGGCTTGCCCTGCCCGCAGCAGCTTTGCTCTGCCTGCGGCGGCTTGCCTTCTCAAGGCGGTCTGCCCGCTTGAGGAGGCCCCAGGAACTGAACTCAGGGCCTCCTATGTGGTAAACCGGCGCCCTACCAATTGGGCTACAGCCGGCCCTCTCTACCAAGTGTTTTGAGAAGAATCAATACCAATCCTGTTTAAACTCTTCCAAAGAGTTAAAGACAAAGGAAAATTATCCAGCACATTTTATGAAAACAACATCACCCTAATTCCAAAGCCAGATAAAATTACAGACCAATCTCTTTAATGAACATAGATGCAAAAATTCTCAACAAAATACTTGCAAATCAAATCCAACAGCATATCAAAAAACTTATGCATCATGACCAAGTGAGATTTATTCCTAGTATGCAAGGCTAGTTCAACATAAGAAAATCAATTAATATAATACACCACATTATCAAATTCATTATCAAATTGAAGGGAATAAAACCACATGATCATGTCAGTTGATGTAGAAAGGGCATTCGACAAAATCCAGCATCCTTTCTTGATAAAAAATGCTTTGAAGATAGAAATAGAAGGAAAATTCCGCAATATGATAAAGGGCATATATGAAAAACCGTAGCCAACATCATACTCCATGAGGAAGGGTTGAAAGCTTTCCCTTTAAGATTGGGAACAAGACAAGGATGCCACTGTTACCATTGTTATTCAACATTGTGCTAGAAGTTCTAGCTAGAGCAATTAGAAAAGAAAAAAATATTAAAGGCATCCAAATAGGAAAAGAAGAAGAAAAACTTTATTTGCAGATGACATCCTATTTTTAGGAAATTCTGAAATGTTTACAACAAAGCTACTTGAGCTAATAAACAAGTTCAGTAAAATGGCAGGATACAAGAGCAACACACACAAATCAGTAATGTTTCTGTACACTAATATTGAACAATCTGAGGAAGACATCAGGGGAAAAAATTCCATTTACACTATCAACAAAAAGACTTGTATACCTAGGAATCAATTTAACCAAAGTAGTACAGGACCTATATGCAGAAAACAAAACAATGCTAAAGACCTAAACAAATAGAAAGACATTCCATGTTCTTGGATTGGAAGAATAAATATTGTGAAGATGTCAATCTTACCCAAACTAATTTATGGATTCAATGCAATACCAATCAAGATTCCAACAGCCTATTTTACAGAAATAGAAAAGGCAAATACCAAATTTCATTTGGAAGGGAAAGTGCACCTGGATAATCAAAAGCATTCTAAAAAAAGAACGAAGTGGGAGGAATTTCACTGCCTGACCTTGGAACATATTACAAACCTACAGTCGTCAAAACAGCATGGTATTGGCATAAAAACAGACACACAGATCAGTGGATAAAATTGAAAATTCAGAAATAAACCCTTACCTCTGTGGTCAACTGGTTTTCAACAAACCTACCAAAGCCATGTTAATAGGACAAAACAGTCTCTTCAACAAATGGTTCTGGGAGAACTGGATCTCCAGAACCAAATGAATGAAAGAGGACCCCTGTCTCACTCCGTATACAAGAATCAACTAAAAATGGATTAAAGACCTAAATGTAAAAGTCAAGACCATAGAACTACTAGAGGAAAATGTAGGGAAACATCTTAAACACCTTGGGTAGGTGGTGGTTTCTTAGACCTCACACCCAAAGCAAGAGCAACAAAAGAAAAGTAGATAAATGGGACTTCCTCAAAATTTAAACACTTTTGCACTTCAAAGGTCTTTGTGGAAAGTGTGAAAAGGCAGCCAACTCAATGGGAAAAAATATTTGGAAATCACATATCCGATAAGGTTTTAATATCCATGATATATAGGGGGATGCTACAACTCACCAATAAAAATGGGCAAAAGACTTGAACTGACATTTGTCCAAAGAAGAAATACCAATGACGAAAGAAACCACATAAAAAAATGTTCAACATCAGTAGTGATTAGCGAAATGCAAATCAAAAGTACAATGAGATATCATTTTACAGCTGTTAGAATGGCCACTATTAAAAAGGCTGAACTACAAATGCTGGAGAGGATGTGAAGAGATAGGAACACTTATTCATTGTTGGTGGGGATGCAGAAATGGTAGAGCCGCTGTGGATGATTGTTTGGCAGATCCTAAGGATGTTGAATATAGGCTTGCCACGTGGCCTGGCAGTAACCCAGAAGAACTGAGAGCAGTGACACGAACAAACATCTGCACACTTTTTTTTTTTAAACTTTTTGTCCTTTTTGCACACCAATCTTCAAAACGGCATTATTCACGATTTCCAAAAGATGCAAACAACCCAGGTGTCCATCAACCGGTAAATGGATAAATATATTGTGGTGTATACATACAATGGAACATTATGCAGCCATAAGAAGAAATGAAGTCAGAAAGCATATGACAACATGTATGAACCTGGAGGACATTATGTTGAGTGAAGCACGCCAGACACAAAAGGACAAATACTGTATCATTGCACTACCATGAATGAAATATATTATGTAATCTCATGGAGTTAACAGCTTGAATATGGGTCACTAGAAAATAGAGTGAGGTTAGATAATTGAAAGCTGAGTGTTAAGTTATGCAGAATTGGTAAAAAGGATGTGTGTTAATCTATGGAAATGAATAGAAAGGGTGAAAGCCCAACATATAATATCTGTAACTAGCAGTACTATTATGTGGGTATGAAAGGGGTTTAAAGGGAAAGTCTAAGGTCATATATATTACTAGGAAAGATAATAAAGGTTTAGTAACATGAAACTGTATAGCATCGTAAAACCTCATGTGAAGTACAAGTATGGGTAAAATTGCATAGAAGACTGTTTTTCTTTGAAATTGAACAAATGTATGTTAACACTATAAGATGTTAATAGCAGACCCCAAAAAAACCCAACACAGACATTATGCTAAGTGAAAGAAACCAGACACAAAGTACTACATATTGTATATTCCATTTACATAAAATGTAAATCTAAATCAATTTATAAAGATGAAGTTAGGTTAGTGGTTATGTAGGGCTGGGGAGGGACTGCTCAGGGGTCTGGAGTTTTTCTGTTTTGGAGTAAGGAAATTGTTCTAAAATCTTTTGTGGTGATGAATGCACAATATTGTGATTATACTAAAAGACATTGATTACACACTTTGAATAGGTCATATGGTATATCAATATATCTTGGCAAAACTGCTTAATAAATAAATAATTGTGCATGAATAGCCAGAAACAGCAGCTATGTATGCAGGGGAAGCATAGAGAGATCAAGTGGTGAAGAATTTTCTTGTTTGTTTGGTTTTTGTTTATTATTATTATTATTATTATTATTATTATTATTATTATTATTATTATTGAAAAAATGAAAATGCTGTAATGATCATTAAGATGATGAATTCACAACTGTGATTATACCAAATACCATTGATTGTACACTTTGGATGAATTGTATGCTTTATTAATATGTCAATAAAATTGCTTTGTTTAAAAAAAAAGTGAATGAAGTCTGAGACCTCTGGGACACCATCAAGCATACCAAAATACACATGGGAGTCCCAGAAGGAGAAGAAAGAAAAAGAGGCAGAAGGAATATTCAAAGAACTGATGGCAGAAAACTTCCAAATTCAACAAAAGACATGAATATACACATTTAAGAAGCCCAACAAGCCCCAAACAGCATAAACTCAAGGAGAACCATTCCTAGACACACAGTGGTCAAACTCTCAACTGCCAAGGACAAGGAGAGTTTGGAAAGCTGCAAGAGAAATGCAGTGTGTTATGTACAAAGTAGTATGAATAAGATTAAGGGTCAATTTCTTTTCAGAAACCATGGATGCAAGAAAGAAGTACCATGAAATGTTTAAAGTACTGAACTCTAGGCTTTTATCTTAATAAATTCCTAGTATAAAATCCAACCCATTTCTGGTATTTTGCTCCCAGCAGCTTTAACAAACTAGACTAGACTGGAGTCTGGGAACTCTGTATTTTTTACATGATTTTTCTGTAAACCTTTACCTTCTCTAATTCAAAAATAAATAAATAATCCTGCCTGCTCTTCAAGGCTCATCTCAAATGCCATCTCCTACCTGCCTCTTCCCTTTAACCTCACAGCACAGTGAAGATTTCCTTTTTCTCTGTCTTGTGGATTTGTTGTTTTCTCTGGTCAACCTTAGTTTTCTTTAGAGCAGCAAGTACCGCGTCTTACTCATTTATAAATCTTTTACATGCAGCATATTTCATTGCACATGTTTAGGACTTAGTAAATATTCAGTTAAACTGGAGTGCACAGGAAAGAATTGCTGACAACAAAATGGTTGTGTCTCAAGAGAAACTGAAGATTATTCTTCGTTAATAATTGGTGATGTATGTTGACAATATTCTTATTTTAACCATAGGTCGTGAGATCTCCCCAAACCAGGATTTTTTTAATGATCCAATTTTCCACTGAAAGCTATTTTCTAACTAAATTAGCGTTTGTGTACAGTCAGAAACTTAGATACTTTAAAAATGTTTACTATCTTGCCTCCTTGCCCCCCATACCTAGTATTTGCTTAGACACCTTCAGATGTATTCTATTCTTATTGGTCTATTTTTTTTCCCCTTTTCTTAAAGCTTTGGAGTATTGTTATACAGAACCTTGCAGAGACAATGGATATTTTTCCCAAAGGCTCTTTCCTCTATTTATAATACCTATTATGTTTTGCCTTACATTCTTGATCTTGTTCCCAAAGTTGTGATATCTATTAGATTTGTAATCAAATGGGCAGTGTACTGTGCTGGATAGGGAGATTTGAAAATGAATTTAGAGGGCAGGACTCATAAACACATTGAAAGTAAAATAACTACAGGATTTCAAAGAAGTTCTAAGTGAAAATACCTTGAGCAATTCTTGATACAAGGCACGTATTTAATAACTATTAGTTCCCTTTCCTCTGTCAATAATAGTTCAAGCTAGAATCCTATAAGATCATGAAGTATTTTGCTTCAGCCGTGAATGTAGATGTTGCTGTCAGATTTTGCTTTATTAGAGGCAGTATGATGTAGTCAGGGGAGCACTGGAGTAGGAGCTGGGATGAGGTTTCACTGGCAGCTATAGGTCCAATTTAATGCCTAACCTGGGGTCTTTATCTGCAAAACAACAGGGATGGTCTAGAGATGATCCCTAAGTTTCCTCTAGGCCCAGGGGCCAACAAGCTTTCTTTTCACAGGGCCAGAGGGTAAATATTTTGTTTTAAAGGCCCTGTGGTCTCTGTTGTCCTTACTCTGCCATGTAGCATTAAAGCAGCTACAATTGGTAAACAAATGAGCATGGCTGAGTTCCAATAAAACTTTATTTATGGAAACTACAGTTGATCTTAGCCAAAAGGCCAGGAAGCAATTATTGTGGACAGTGAAGTGTGACTTTCATGTAATTTTTCATGTGTCACAAAACATTATTTTTTAATTTTTTCAACCATTTAAGAAATGTGAAATCCACTCAGAGCACTTGGGCTGAACAAAAATAGGCAGTGGGCTGGATTTGGCCTACGCAGCATACTGATTCCTCCTCTGGGTTAACACTTAGGATTTTTGTGAGCTGTCATTCAGGCTACAAATTATTTAGTCACCTAAGTTTTACCTCCCAAAATATTTGGCATTTTATTTCCATTTATTACATTTTTTTTTACTTGAATGTTTTATTTTTGTGGTACTGAAAAAAAATTATGAGAAGGTGTAATAGTGAAACACAGTCCATAAAACCTTGAGGTAGAAACGTTTTCTAGTGCCTGACTGCTTTCCGGTATTCCTGCCAAGCCTTAGCCAAGGCCTTTCTTTGAAGCTGTGCATTCTGTCTTTGCTCTTTGTATTAGATTATAGCAGCTGCAACTAACAGCATACACAAGTGAAAAGCAATTTAGTTTTCTCACAGAACAAGAAGCCTGGAAGAGATTCTAGGATGGTTAATTCAGCAGCTCTGGATCACTTTCTCTCCCTGTGGATGCAAGGTAGCTGCTGTATCTTTAAGCATTGTGTCCTCATTCGACAGGTAAGGGAATGGTTCTAACGGGGAAGGAGAAGTTTCCCTTAAGGCCTTTACCCCCCTCGGCAGACTTCCCCTCAGGTCCCATTGGCCAGGGATACTAACATACCCAATGCTTCAAAGAAGGTTGCAGCAGTGAGCATCTGGCCATTGCCACCTTCAGAGTGGGAGCTGGTTCTGTAAAAAGAGGAAAGAAAGATAACTTGAGAATGCAAGCAGCATAGGTTGCCACAAATCTAATTCTCCCTTACATCGAGTTCAAACCTTTCCTCTGTTATTTCTACAGGTCAACTGCAGTTCTATTTCTTAGAACCTCATAACCATTTCTACAGATATTTGAAGTCCAAAAGATGTGAAGTTCTAGAGATGTTTAAAAACAGTTCTTATGACTCTGTCTGATTTATATCTCCTCCTTGTGAAAAATTTTCATTTCCTTGAATCATATTACATGTTTGCATCCAGCTTCAGTAGCCTCCATCGAGTCCACCCCAGCTTGGCATGATCCTCTGGGCACTGCCTTCCCAGTTTTTCCTGCCCTTACCCCCTCCACCCAGGCTTCCTTTTCATGCACACTTAGTTCCTCACTTCCACTGCTGGCCATGGTCAAAATGGGGAATGTAGGAGCAGCGCCGCCAGCTGCAGGTGTTTGGAATCACTTTATTGTTTTCGCCTGGCGTTTGCCTGGGTCCTTGTGTGTGCCCCTGGCTGCAGCACTGTTAACAGCTGAGGCCCACCGTTGACCGTGGCCCTTCATCTGACCCTGCCCTCTTCTGCAGCTTCATCTTCTGTGGAATCTTTCTCAACCATATTTAGCCATTTGCTCTTCCTGAATAGATGAAGCCACCGCTGTGTCTTTGAACATAAATCTTTCCTCTCTCTAGAATGCCTCTTTTCCCGTTCTTCCTTGGCAGAGCCCCACTTTTCCTTCAAGATTTACCTCAGCAGGCATCACTCCTCTGAAAGCTTTTGTGATTTTTTTTTCCTTGGCAGAGTTAATCAGTTACTTTTCACTTACACTCTGTACACCCTTTTGCTGTTAAACATTCACAAATGTTGTAACTATTTGTTTCTATTTTTCTATCCTTCTATATTTAGCTTCTTGAGGATAAGATCCACTTTTTGTTTATTTCTGTAAGTTCAGTGCTCAGTATAGGTTTAGTGCTTTGCACATGTTTATTGAAATGAATGAACAAATGACAATTGCACATCCAAATCTGCTGATTGAATACTTCATATTATCCTTAAGATAGGAAATCCATACAGAATAAAAGATCATAAATTACAAAATACATAAAGCATTCTTATATTACCTAAAACTGAACCTGGTGGTCCGTGACATTTCTTCTTTGACAGACTAGACTGGGCCCAGAATGGACAAGTGTCTTGCCTAAGGCCACATAGTCTTGAGAGGCAGAGCTGGGACCAGACTTCTATATCTTTGTCTTTCATGTGTCTTGTCTTTCAATTTCTGTAACAGCACCCTGCCCAGTAGATGAGGGAGAGTTTCAATTAGCATCATCCATACAGGTATCAAGGACTCTGCCTTTTCACTCCTCTCCCTTGTGCTTTTGCACTCAGGGATCTTTCTTGCCTCTGCTGCTCTGCTTGCCAAAGTTCTGCCTACCTTTCCAGACCCAGCCTGAACCTTGCTTTTTCTGACCCCATAAGTTAAAACCATTTAGACCCTATTCTGAGTTTCCTTTAGTTAGCAAGTGAGGCAGTGTAATGCATTGACTGAGTATGGGCCTTGGGGGTGACACGGCCCTGGGTCCAAATTCCACACCCCTCCCTTTACTATTTGTGCGTGACGGACAAGTAGATTAACCTTTCTGAGTCTCTTGAGTCTAAACCTGTAATTTAGGAATGAAAAAAGTTCCTACTTTATAGGGTTATTATAAGGATTACATTAGATGCTGTCTGGTACATAGTAAACATTCAAGTGTTAGATGCTGTTGTTTCTATTAATAAATCATTGGAGGCTGAATTACTGACTTTTCCTAGCACTCAGTGTTCTTGTGCCTGACCACTGCTTGCTGAATCAAGGGTTATCCAGTCAGTTTTGTAAGGGGCATATTCTCACCTACAAACACTTGTAATACTTTTGCAAATAACAAAGTCACATATATAATTTTTGTTCCTTGGCTCTGCCAGTGCTTTGCCCTCTGGAGGTTTGCTCATTTGAGTAGGAGGTGTTTCTTTGAAAAAGTTGTTGTCTCTAAGGCCTGCTGAGACAAAGAACAGAATGTTTGCTCTCTTCAAAACCACATTAAGGGGAGCGGAGCAGGTGTAGCTCAAGTGGTTGAGTGCCTGCTTCCCATGTACGAGGTCCTAGATTCAATCCCTGGTACCTCCTAAAAACAAAACAAACTAATTAAAAAACCAGCTCTCATAGGGGAGCGGATGTAGCTCAGTGGCTGAGCACTGGTTTCCCATGTGTGATATCCTGGATTCAATCCCTGGTACTTCCTAAACAACAACAACAAAAAACTACATCTAGCTTTGAGGTTCAGTATTTGCATAGCTCTAAGTCTTTATTAACTAAGAAAACGGGTTAGAAAAGTTAGTTTAATGAAAACTCATAGCCTGCAGGTAATTTGCACACATTTCCTTCTTTGACACTATCATACAAGCTTAATTCTAGTTGTAAAAGAGGCATCTGTAATTCTTTCGACTGTCTTCATGATGAATAAGCTGTAGAGACCTTGTCCATCTGTGGTATAAGACTTGGATAATTCTATTATTTGGATTTTCTCCATCTTGTAAATTAGAAACCAAGAAAATAGTGCACTCATTATACAGGAAACAGATCATGGAAAGAGTAACTTTAAAAAGGAACCCTTAGTTACCTAGCTTTTAAAGGCTAGGCCTGCTTGTTTTCAGATCTAAAAGCTGTGGAATAAACCCTTCATTGCCTTGATTATACAAAGAAACTAAAATGTGGCAGTTTGATCTTTAGGGATATGACTTCTGGTTTATGAAATTAAAAATATATATTTTTAAATTAGAGCATTGTAGGTTTACAGAAAAGTCATGCAGAAAGTACAAAGTTCCCATATATCCCCCCTCATAAACTGTTTTCCCTGTTCCTACCATTTTATTTAGTGTGGTAGCATAATTTTATATAATTGATGCAATATTATTATAACTATGCTATTAACTTCAGTCCACTGTTTACACCGTTCTGTGGTTTTTATTTTTGTTTTGTATTTGTGTATGTGGTAACTTATATTTAACCTAAAAGTTCCATTTTTATCCCTTTTCAAATAATTCAGTGGCACTAATTACGTATGCAAAGTTGTGCCTCCATCACCATCATTCATTGCCAAAACTTTTCCATTACCCCAAACAGAAACTTCATACCAATTAAGCATTGGCTCCCTGTTCCTGTACCCCACTCGGTCCCTGGTAATTTATATTCTGGTCTCTGACTTTATGAATATGCATATCTTCATTATTTCATATAAATGAGGTCATACAGTATTTGCCCTTTTGTGTCTAGTTTATTTCGTTCAACATGATGTCTTCAAGTTTCACCCATGTTGTACGATGCATCACAACTTCACTCCTTTTTATGGCTGAATGACATTCCATTGTATGGATATACCACATTTTGTTTATCCCTTGAACTGTTGATGAAGGGTTGGGTTGCTTCCACCCTTTGGCTGTTGTGAATAATATTGCAGTGAACATTGGTGTAAAAAATCTGTCCTAAGTCCCTGCTTTCAGTTCTTTGGGGGGTATATACCTAGGAGTGGAATTGGAGGGTAATTCTATGTTTAACTTTCTGAGGAACTGCCACACTGCCACAGTGGCTGTACCATTTTACATTCCCATCAACAATGTATGAGGGTTACTGTTTCTCCACATCCTCGCCAACACTTTCCAGTTTTTAAAAATAATAGCCATTCTAGTGACTATGAAGTGATCTCACTTTAGTTTTAGTTTGCATTTCTCTAATGGCTAATAATGTTGAGCATCTTTTCTTATACTTTTTTTGCTATTTGAATATCTTCCTTGGGGAAATGTCTGTTCAAGTCTCTGGCCCATTTTTGGGGTTGGGTTATTTGGTTTTTTTGTGTGTTGAGCTATAGGAGTTCTTCAGATATTCTGGATCTTAAACCCTTATCAGATATATGGTTTCCAAATATTTTCTCCTTTTTTGTGGTTCTTTTCATTTTCTTGATAATGTCCTTTGATGCACAAAAGTTTTAAATTTAATAACGTTCACTTCATTGTTTCTTTTGTTGTTTGTGCTTTTGGTATAAAATCTAAAAAGAAATCATAGTTCTGTATGGCTATAGTTATGCCACTTCCATGTTTTTATTTACTATAGTTCTGTAGTAAGTTTTTTGTTGTTGTTTTTGAAGTACCAGGGCCGGGGATTGAACCTGGGACTTTGTATGTGGGAAGCGGGCACTCAACCACTGAGCCACATCGGCTTCTCTGAGTTAGCTTTTTTTTTTTTTTTTTT
>PVKH010028485.1:0-12847 GCA_004027955.1 Chaetophractus vellerosus
ATGTTAGTAGTGTACACTACAGACTTAGCTTAGAAATAAATTATGTTGCTGCATTGGTTAGGCTCATTTTAACTCTCATACGTAAATATATTTCCCATCATTTTCTTGGCTTCTCACTATCTTCCTTTTCTCTCTCTGCCAAGCACCATGTTGTCTATGGTTCTTTTGCAAAACCTGATTTGATCAGCTCTCTGCAAACAACATTCTCCTACCTTAGAAGAATAGGAAGTGAGAGGTCATTAAAAAAAAATTCAACTTTGGAGACTCCAGGAACAATTTCTGAGAAAGTAAACTCTTTGGAAATTGGGAGAAGAATTCTTGTTTGCCCTGATTAAGATAGACCTTGGTGTTTATGGTTCATTCACACAGTGGTAAAAGATTGGCTTCAGTTAGTCTTCATTTGTTTCGTTGAGGTGTGTGTGTGTGTGTGTGTGTGCACGATCAGCCATTACTCCACTATCCTCCCTGAGTCTTTAGCTCATTTGCTCTTCTATGGTCTAAGAAGTGATATATTCTGTGAGTGTGCACATTTAAATGTTTCTCTAATTAGTAATAAGAACCTCCAAATAGACTTTTTTCAGGCTTTGAGTATTTGATAAAACATTTATTAATCTAATTTACTCAAATCCATACAGTATATAGTAGTAGCAATTTCATAGTTTTTCTAAAGCTACACTTATGTATCTCTAGTGAAGCAAGATTCAGAAGACCTTCCCCACACAAATCTTAACAAACTGCTGCCCTTATACCAACTGCTCTCCTTCTTGCTCTTGCTGAATCACAGCTGGGTCCCCTTATGAAAAGGGAGCACATAATAATTGCACTAAATATGCATTAAATTACTTTGCAAAATGATAGTGGCATCCATTATAAATACTGTATTTGAGGAGTTTAATCAGCTATTTAAATTTTCATCAGGATGCAAGTCGACATGCGAGTCCATGGCCAAAGGCATTCTATTTACCACATAAATATTTGTTGATTAAGAAAAGCACAAGCCCCTATACTTTTCTAGGGTTTCAGAGGCACACAGCCATCTCTCAGGAGCAATAAATAAAAACATGAAATTTTTAAAAATCAAACGAATTTTGATACTGTTTAGTTGGCAACTAAGTTTCCTATGAATAATATGCAACTTCACAGTCATTTAATATTAATATTCCTCAGGAAATCAAGTTTAGGAGAGTGAAATTAGAGAACACAGAAAATGCCAGTAAATTGTGTTACAGAAGAGCAAAGCTAAAAAATGCAAAGCAAACAATTTGCTGATTATATAGCAAGGTTTCATTTTAGTTATTTCCATGTTAAATCTTTTGTATACCAGAGCACTTACACCAAAATGAAATGAATGGGATATTTGGGATTATGATATTTTATTTTCCTATTTCTTCTAACATTTACCTGACCTGAGTTAACCTGGAAGAATGGATCTCTATTGGTTAGCTACAGAAAACAGAGAGTTGATACATTTTCTGTCTGCTGGGCTCCAGAGAGGGGACTGAGGGAAAGTGACTTCTTGTCACAGCAAGTGCTCCATTTATGGGAGCCCTGGGGATCAAGCAAGTGCTGGGAAGACTTAGGGGAAGAGAGGGAGAGGTAAGGAGGGAGGGAAACTGCAGTAACCTTCAATTTGGTTGGGACTGACTGGTTCCCACACATTTCTTGACATGTGGGGACAGGATTTTTACAACTTTTTTTCCTGGAATAATTTATCATTCTGAGATGGGAGGCAGGTATGATGATTATCTTGAGAAAATACAAATGAGACTGCCCAATGGAAAGAGCAACATATTTGGATATTGTAGTTTTGTACCTTGGATGGAAAATTTAAATATAGGAATGTTTAAATTTCGTTTTTATTATTATTAATACCAAGCCATTAGTCTGATAGATATAAAATGGTAAGTTAAAAGGACATTAGAAAATATTTAGGTGAATTTTCCTTTCCCTTTAAAAGAGATAGTTTAAATTATAAATGTGTATCTTCATGAAAGTCATGTGCTATTTTGTCCATTCTTTTATTGTGCCTACTAGAATGTAAGTTCAATGATGAAAAAGACTTTTGTGTTTTGTCACTGAACTTACCCTATAACCTAGAATAGTGTCTGGTACATTGTAGGCAAGCAACAAATATATATTGAATTACAAAGCTAATAAATTAATGTATATGTGTTTATAAGATAAGTAGAATGAAATGGGGGTAAATTACATTTTAAGCCTGAAAGCACATGGTATTTGAAGGGACTTCCCCTCAGAGCAAAGTTACCCAAATCAATTGTTAGAGCTACTGTTGCTAAATGAGATATTTGCATGACGATGATGGTGCTTGTTCAGTTTATAGTTTATGTATGTATACATGATTCTCTCCTCTTTGAAATGTCACTAATGGATAGCCATATAATTAAAAGAAGTTTAAGAAAACTATTGATAACTGTGTTTGAAACTGTATGTACCCTAGAAATCATATTCTTAGTTCCTGTGGGTGTAAATCTATCATAAGTAGGACTTTTCCATAAGCTTACTTCAGTTAAGATGTGGCCCAGGGTATGTCTTAATCCTCTTAGTGGAGTTCTTTATAAGAGAATGAAATTCAAAGAGAGAAAAAGCCATGAAAGCAAGAAACTGAAAACAATGAAACCCAGAAGAGAAGGGAGAGGCCAGCAGGCACCACCACGTGCCTTGCCATGTGGCAGAGGAGTCCATTTATCGCTGCATAGCCTGTGTTCGGAAAGAAAACATCACCTGATGATGTCTTGATTTGGACATTTTTCTCAGCCTGAATATAGTATGATAATAAATTCTCATTGTTAAAGCCAATGCATTTCATGGTATCTGCTTTGATCAGCTTAGAACTAAAACAATCACCAATGTAGTTTTCCATTATTTGTGCATGAACCCTTGTTTTCTAACTAAAAGTCATCTGCAGGCATTGGTTTCCAAACTGCCTCTTATACTGAGTGTTACTCAAGCCTTGGCTCTGAAAGTCTGAAATGCTGGTCTACCTGCTTTTACTAACCAGATATTTGACCTCAGGAACATCCACCATTTTTCACTGGACTTCAATTTCTCCATCTAAGGACTGCAGAGTAGGCAATTCTAGGAAAGCTCTAAGGCTCCTTCCAACAATAATAGCATAAGAACTTATATTCTGAAATCTATATTGATGTTGATTTCAGCCTAGCGGTATATGATTATGTTATTCTTCAGTGCATTTTAGAAGTGTGTCTTCTACTGCAGTTGACTGAGTGACCTACCATCACCATGCCTCTATTCCTTTCCCACTGGGGAGCTGAGCTGGAGAGAGTTTCCACATCAGTGGGTAGTGCTCTGGGCACCCACATTTCAATCACTGAGACTGGATGGTGAGGTAACTTATCTATGTGACTAGTGACTCTGTCAGTCTAGTTGACGTTACTAGGACCCATACATAAGTCATGACAATTCCTGAGAACTTGGAAATAAGATATCTCTAAGTTCGTGTCTCAAAGCTATATGCAACACAGATTTCTCCATTACCAGCTCTGTGTTTGTGTTTATATATGTATAGTTGTACATATATGTTTAGCTATACATATGCTATATAAAATTTATTTGATATAGCTATATAATATACATTTTATATATGTATTTTATATGTGTATATAGTGTATATTTTATATATGTATATATAATATATATTGATTGAAAGTGTAAATATGAGCATCCATATGTACAAAGGAAAAGAAGATATGATCCTGAGGTAGAAAACCATCAATCCTTTCTGAAACAAAGATTTTTAGCAAGAGTTTTCAGAACCTCAATAGTACCAATTAGTTCACAAAGCATCTCACTAGTTGCAAGGAGAAAGATTAACTGAAAAATCTAGTCTGTTCTTTAGGGTCATGAGAAGTTTAGTCTATTCACACTCTTTAATATTGCTATCCACTTCTATATACTTCAGGATAATGACTCTGCTACCAAAATCTTTCCTGATTTTGAGCCTCATTTCCTTTTTTTTCCTTCCATTCATTTAGTCTTAATCATACACTTTTAAAGCCTCTTAAAATTTTCTCTTTTCAATGTATTTCATCATTTTTTCTATAAGTATTTGAGAGATGATTTTTTAAAGTTCTCATTTAAATAAGTTTGGGTTAATCATACTGCTTGCCCTCCCTCCCTCTTTCTCTCTCTTTTTCTCTTCCCCCCTCTCTCTCCTAATATTGAGGAGTGTGAGATTCCCCTGGCAGGGATTTAAAGTTTATGTGGTTAATCTGAACAGCTGTTTATCTGATATTTAGAAGCTCACTAGAGCAATATCCAGTTTTCAAGGCAAACAAGTTTTCCCCTTCCCCTCAAAATTGTTGGATGTTTTGAATTTTCAAAGTCGATGACTTTGCCAGCTCTCCTGATCCCATCTTATAAGCTCACCATCATCTGCAGACATTTACCAATAGACCAGTGTGCCAGTTTCTTGGAAAATAAAGGACAAAGAGCTTTGAGATGTCCTAGATTTCAGAGGAAAGGTCATAAGCACAAATATGTTTTTAAAACTATGCATTGGTAGCATATTATAAATGTCAAATAAGTGAGGAAAATAATAACTTCAGGTTTTCAGTTGACACTCGGGCAGATGGACAATTTCACAGATAAGTTGAACAATGGTCTTCAAGGATTCTATCCCACATTTTGAGACCCAGCTATTTTTAAAAATGATCTATGGATCACCAAAGGATCTACAGATGGACTTCATAAATATGAAGAATCTCCTGAATTTGCACGAGGATTTTTGTTTTATGTCAGTATTAGCTTCCTGGATGTCTAAAGCAAATACCATAAAATAGGTTGGCTTAACATGTGGACTATTAGCTCATGGTTTCAGAGGCTAGAAGGCTCCCTTCCTCTCAAGGTCTATATCTTCTGGCTGGCCAGCAATCGATGGAGTTCCTTGGCTTTCAATCACATGGCAATACATATGACATCATCTTTGTTTTCTCTTCCGAGTTGTGTTGATTTTCAGTTTCTTGCTTCTCCTCTGTTTGCTGCTTTCTGTGTCCAAATTCCTCTGTTTAAAAGGACTTCAGCCATATTGGATTAATGCTCATCCTCATTCAGCTTGGGTACACCTCAGCTAAAAACACCTTCAAAGGTCCTATTTACAAATGGGTTCACATCATGGGTCGGTCCAGCTTTTCAGAGCATTAAAGACCACGTTTCTTCTGCTTATGGCTTAGGCACCCAACTCCCAGTGTACGATGAGTTTTGACCAAGGCCTTTGGCCAATCTAATTTCTTAGGTGTCTGACTCCACTCTAACATCAGCATTGACCCATTATCTGAGTTCCTGTTTTGTAAACCTGGGAGTAAATTTTTTCCTTATGCCTCATATTCCATTCCCAATTACTGAATTTGTCCTGGGCTTCTGTGGATGAATCTCTACCCTGCTCCCCATCACAGATCTCCCAGAAAATGAATTTTCTACCCTCCAATCATATTCTCAGAAATGGCTTTCCATTACCTATTGCCAGATCTCCAAATGCTAGCCATTTGTCTCCTTGCTCTTTTTGCTATCACCAACCTAGTAAAAGACCTAAGACAATTTGAGGTGGATAGAGGGGAGTTAGTGAGACATATATAAAACATCCTAGTAAGAGGTAGAGGATGCAGTTTAAGCAAAATTGGAGAGGTGGGAATCCCATAGCATGTATAGAAAGGAAAAGTAGTTATGTGAAATAGTAAATATCCCAATTTATTTGGAATAAAAAGATGTTTACTTTTTTATAATAGCCCTTGAAATGGAATTTTTTTTATATATATTTGGCCCTTTCATTTTTTTTTTTAAAGATTTTTATTTATTTTATTACATATCTCCCCTTCCCCCCCACTGAGGCGACGCGCCAAGACTGGTCACTGCGCAGGCGAGGCTTTCCCCGCTTGTGGGCGGCTTCTGCTTCCGTTCACGGCCGGCTTTCAGTTCGCGGGTGGCTGGCTGCGCTCCATTCGCGGGCGACCTGCCCTGCCCGTGGCGGCTTTTTGCCCTGCCCACGGCGGTTCTGGCCCGCCCATGGTGGCTTGCCGTTCTCAAGGCGGTCTGCCTGCTAGGAGAGGTCCCCGGGAACTGAACCCAGGGCCTCCCATGTGGTATGCCGGCACCCTATCCACTGGGCTATCGAGCCGGCCCTGGAATTTCTTGAATTGAAAAATTTTGCAAAGTCTTTAGGGATCCTTGGCAATATTGGTCCCTCAGAATCATTATTTAAAACTTTATTTAGTTTCTACTTGTAAATGATTCATAATTGCATGTATCTATTAAGAAAGTACAATATTTATAGTACTTAGCATCCAATGTGTTCTTGCACTTTTCCACCATCACATTATAATATCTTGGAGCCAACATATGGTGGTAGAATGCCAAGATTCAAAATTAAATCTTGTTTCTGGAAATAACACACATTGCTAATAACCCATATTGTCACAATAGTAATTTTATACAATGCCATAGAGTTAAGTTAAATCACAAAAATTTTATCTGGCAGTTTTATATTTCTTAATGTATTTTTGTATTTAAAATATGAGGATTTCAACTTTGAGGTAGTATACTAGGTGATAGTCTCATTTTATGAAATTATTATTAATAGCACAAGCCCTGACTTTAAATTTAAGGTGGGTTTAGCTTGTAATTTTTAAAGTACTTTTATGATTAGAAGTCATTTTTCAGTGATAATTAGAATTATATTAAGTGAATCTTGTAAAATGTAACACCATAAACTGTTCCAGTGGTGCTAATCTGATAAATCTCAAAAGCAATGAATGTCATTAGCACTTTAAACACATGGAAAACAAACATAAAGGAAGATACTCAGAAGCAAATATAATGGTAGCTCTTAAGGTTCTAAGTGCTGAGCAGTAATACTGAGTTATAAGCTTAGCATATTCTAAGATTCTTGCATGGGGTTTAGAGGTTCTGCATGTATGCTGTCTGTTCTGTTTTATTAGAAGAAGAACAATGAAATCATTCCATTAAAATATTTGCCTTTGAAGAAAAATGAAGCTATGAGTTGATTGCCTGTGCATTTACTTACAAATAGAGAAGGGAAAAAATTGAGGTGGAAACAGTAAGTCTTCATAAATGCATATTAATTTTGTGAGCCTCTAACTCATGCTTCAGACCTTACTTAAGCTTCTCTAGGAATTCCATTATAAGTCTAACTTGCATTTGATGGTCAAAAAATCCCTGAAACTTGAGACCAAGATCTAAATCCTTTGCAGCGCACACTCTCCTTTGAAGAGGGAGAACTAAGGCATGTAGCTTAGTGTGGTAGCATAAATCAGCGCCACGTAAGCATGTCCCAGAATAGTCTCGCCCCCCTCCCTAGGTTCAGCAATGAGGTCCAGCCAGTTCCAAAGGGGATCATGCCTCTAACATATTCGTGTTCAGCACCTTGTATCCAGGAAGGCCTCTGACATGCCACAGAGCTTTCTAAACGTAATGATAATTTTCATTTTAAAATCCAAAGGTTTGATCATTTTCACATACTCATCCTCTAAAACAACAATGTTGAAAGGAACGCACTCATAATTTTGAAGTCTGCTTAAAGCTAGTGAAAGAATTAATACTTCCATTTAAAGACAACTCTTTTAGATTATATTTCACCTTATTAATGCATAGTAGTAGATGTATAATACTAAAAAAAACTGTAATTTTTGTTTTGTAAGTTTTAATTTGTCCTCATACAACTTTCTTTTCCTAAAAATGTGGTACAAAATATGTTTCCTCAGCTTAGAGAATTTCAGTTCTAGTGGATGTCAATTTTGATTCAAATTTGTGGTGGAAATTTGAGAGAAACAAACAAACAAAAAGGAATGGAGCTTGGTGGGGAAAAGGAGCCCAGGGGAGAGATCATGGGTGGAGAAGATCCTGTTCCTTCTTCCCAATATCACAGAAGAGTGTCCTAGGTTCTAAACAAGAAGAAATAAAGACAATTATCAGAAACATACTGGAACTGCCCACAGTACATTAGACTATGGAAGACAAATTACCATGCTGTGACAGTAGAAATGTTTTTTGTTGTTGTCAAAGTAATAGGTAAAAACAAAGATTGACTAGTGTATCATCTTGTAGGGGAACCTAGCACCACACCTGCTCTAATAATGATAAAGCAATTCATGCATGGTAAAGAGTTTTGCAATATTGCTTTAAAAGAAAATGAGGTAAATAACTGAGCCTTCTATGTTAGGTGTGAAGCAGATAAAAGTGTCAGAGCTTTTCACAGAGCCAGGTACAAGTCTTCTGCTGTGTTCTAATTTATGCTGGCAGTAGATGAGGTGCATGAATGAAGCTAATCCTAAATAACCCTGTCTCTTGATCTTTTGGGTATGTGTGGAGGATAGGATTAAGCCTTGATAACACCTACTCCTCTTTAACACTATGAAAAAGTGTCAAGAAGATTACCCACATTTTTATGTTTTGGGTTTTTCTCCATCTCAATATGTCAAGTGTACAAATTATTTTGAATCTCTGTATAAAGTTTTGTATAAAAAGCAGATGTGGCTCAAGCGATTGGGCTTCCACCTACCACATGGGAGGTCCTGGGTTCAGTTCTCAGTGCCTCCTAGAGAAGGTAAGCTGGTGCAACAGGCAGGTGCAGCAAGCTGATGCAACAAGATGATCCAACAAAGAGACACAAAGAAGAAAGACAATGAAAGACACAACAAGCCAGGGAGCAGAGGTGGCTCAAGCAATTGAGCACCTTTCTCCCACATGGGAGGTCCCAAGTGCGCTTCCTGGTGTCTCCTAAAGAGAAGACGAGCATACACAGAAAGCACACAGCAAATGGACACAGAGAACAGACAGAGACCGCAAACAATGAGGGGGGCTGGAGGGGGGAATGTGATGGTTAGGCTAATGTGTCAACCTGGCCAGGTAATTGTGCCCAGTTGTTTGGTCAAGCAAGCACTGGGCTAAATATAATACTAGGACATTTATGGGCTTTAGTCATTGGTGAGTTTACTGTATAGATGGCTGATTACATCTGCATTAACCAGGGAGATTGCCATCAGCAATGAGTGATGCTTTATCCAATCAGTTGAATACCTTAAAAGGGGAAGTGATTTCAGCATTCAGAGAATTTCCCAGCTCATCTTTGGACAGCCAGGGTCTCCCAGAAACTCATCAAGGACCTTCATTGGACTTTCATCAGAGTCCCTGGTTTGCAGCCTGCCTGTGTACTTGAGCACCCCCATGGTCACACGAGAGACTCTTATAAAATCTCGTACTATTTACAGATATCTCCTGTTGATTCGGTTTCCCTATAGAAACCTGACTAATACAGCTTGGTACCAGGAGTGGTTCTTGAGGAACAGAATCTTAAACATGGGATGTCTGAGGTGGTTCTGGGAGTTTTGTAATTGGCTCTCTACTCTAATTGGACTCAAGGGTACTAATGACTCCTTTTTCAATAATGAAGAGGCCACTAACAATCCATGGCATGAGTTGGCAATGGAGATATGCAAAATATCATCACTGGATTCCCCTACTTCCATACTTATAAGAAGCAAGGATATAGGTGAGAGCGTTTTCAACACCTTAACAGAGTTTTTTGGAGTCAAAGGTATAATGATGTTGGCTGGCTCCTCCTAGATACTCTGGATACAGTACAAAAGAAAGAGATGAGCTAAAGATTTCAAATTTGAAACTTAGACACCACATGAATGCTGTGAAAGTTTCTATGTATGCTCTGAAAGAAAATCTTGTCTCCTGAAGCCACAGGCTTGAGATATCTGAGAACCAAACTCAAACTTTCATTGTACAAGTACCAGAGTTACAAAGGAAACTAAAATCTCAACCCAGGGTTTCTGAGGTTAAAGTGAAGGCAAATGATTGGAAAGGAGTGGAACCTAGCAGATTGGGATGAAGACATATGGGATGATGATAATATTGGTGGGAAAGTTGGAACCCTAAATTCTGCTGAGACTTTACCAGACCTCCTCCCAGCCTTGAGGTGGGCACCATCCAAACTGAAACCTGCACTGCTCAGCCTCTGGCCTACTCCAGGGAGTCTGGACCTCCTCCCAGCCCTGAGGCAGGTATCAGCCAAACTCCAGCATGCACTGCCCAGCCTCCACCCTGCCCTGAGGAATCTGCCTTCCTATCTCAGCCTGAAGAGATTAATCTTGTCTCACTAGAAGAAAATGCAAAGGAATGCCTTAGGTCAGTAGCTTGCAAGACATTTCTAATCCTTCTCCTTACCCACCTCTACCACCCCTCTTCTCTTAGAGACCTATTACTAGACTAAAATCACAATAAGTCCCCAAAGGTGAACTACAAAGTGTGACTCATGAGGAATTATGCTATACTCTTAAAGAACTGCATGAGTTTTCCATCTTATATAGATAGAAATCAGGGGAATATGTGGGAATGGATACTAAATGTATGGGATAATGGTGGAAGGAATATAAAGTTGGCTCATGCTGAGTTTATTGATATGGGCCCACTGAGCAGAAATTCTGGGTTCAGTGCTGTAGCTTGAGGGGTTAGAAAGGGCTCTAACAGTTTGTTCAGGTGTCTGACTGAAATATGGACCAAAAGGCAGCCTAGCACATTTGAGGTTGAGATGCCCAATCTGCCCTGGTATACAGTAGAAGAGGGAATTCAAAGGCTAAGAGAGATTGGAATGCCAGAATGGATTTAGCATTTAAGACCTGCCCATCTACCCCAGGAATGTCCAGAGGACACAACTTTAACCAGGACTGAGGAATAAGTTTGTAAGGCTAACTCCACCTTCCCTCATTAGACCTGGGGCAAGTAAAGGTCAAGTATAGGCAGTTAATGGCCAAACACAAGGTGGGCATGGCTAGTGCAATGAAAGGCAGATTCAAAGCCGTACTCGAAATAGTTTGAGTTGCATAGAGTTATCGCGTTGGCTAATAGATCATGGGGTACCTAGAAGTGAAATAGGTGGGCAGTCTACTAAATTTCTTCTGGATCTGTATAAGCAGAAGAGTTCTAGGTCAAGGGAACAAAACCCTGACTCAAATTACAGACTCAGAGAATCACAGCCCTGCAATCAATTCCCAGACTTGAGACAGTTTACAGACCCAGAGCCTCTTGAATTGGAAGGCCAGGTCCCTTTGGGGAAGGATCCTGTTAAACTACCAAAAATTTATACTGTTAATCTTCCTCCCACCTTTCCTCAAGGAAACCTACAGCCTTTTACCAGAGTAATTGCGCATTAGGGAATAGGAAATGATCAGATTTTTCAGGGATTATTAAACACTGGCTCAGAAGTGACATTAGTTCCAGAAGACCGAAAACATCACTGTAGTCCACAAGTCAGAGCAGGGGCTTATAGAGGTCAGGTGATTGATGGAGTTTTAGCTCAGGTCCCTCTCACAGTGGGTCCAGTAGGTCCCCAGACCCATTCTGTGGTTTTTTTCCTAGTTCCAGAATGCATAATTGGAATAGACATACTCAGTAACTGGCAGAATCCCCATGTTGGATCCCTGACTTGTAGAGTGAGAGCTATTATGGTAGGAAAGGCCTAGTGGAAGCCACTAGAACTGTCTCTGCCTAGCAAAATAGTCAATCAAAAGCAATACCGGATTCCTGGAGGGATTGCAGAGATTGGTGCCACCATCAAGGATTTGAAGGATGCAGGGGTGGTAATTCCCACCACATCCCCATTCAACTGTCCTATTTGGCCTGTGCAGAAAACAGATGGATTTTGGAGGATGACAGTAGATTATCATAACTTAACCAGGTGGTGACTCCAATTGCAGCTGCTGTCCCAGATGTGTTATCATTGCTTGAGCAAAACAATAGGCAAAGAAGGGAATTACTGTGCTCACTCCAGTGATTGATTCTGACTATCAAGGGGAAATAGGACTGCATCTACATAATGAGGGTAAAGAAGAGTTTGCCTGGAATACAAGAGATCCCCTAGGGCATCTCCTTGTACTGCCATGCCCTGTGATTAAAGTCAATGGACAATTGCAGCAACCCAATCCAAGGAGGACTAACAATGGCCCAGAATCTTTAGGAATGAAAATTTGGGTTACCCCACTAAGCAAAGAACCATGGCCAGCTGAAGTACTTGCTGAGGGTAACGGGAACATGGACTGAGTAGTGGAAGAAGGTAGGGATAAATATGAACGTCGTCCACATGACCAGTTACAGAAATGAGGACTGTAATAGTCATGATTTTTCTTCCTTGTTTCTTTATGAGTATGATTGTATATGTACACAAAACAAATTTCTTTGTTTACTTCCCAACCTTTTCCCTTATCATATGACAGGTTGTATTAGTTTCATGTCATAATAATTAAGGATGTCAAGTTTAAGAGTGAATATTACCCAAGGCCTTGCACCCTATTCTGTAGGGAATTAATGCATTTCTGGTTGTACACAGGAGAGTTGAACATTGTAGGTGGGAATATATATATATGTATGACTGTTATTTTTACTTAGAGACTAAGTATGGTTTAAAGTAATGTGCACGGTTGCCAAGTTGACAAGGGGTGGACTGTGACGGTTAGGCTATTGTGTCAACTTGGCCCAGTTGTTTGGTCAAGGAAGCACTGGGCTAATTATAATACATGGACATTTATGGGCTTTAGTCATTGGTGAGTTTACTGCATAGATGGCTGATTACATCTGCATCAACCAGGGAGATTGCCATCAGCAATAAGTGATGATTTATCCAATCAGTTAAATTCCTTAAAAGGGGAAGTGATTTCAGCATTCAGAGAGAATTTCCCAGCTCGTCTTTGGACAGCCAGCATCTCCCAGAAACTCATCAAGGACCTTTATTAGACTTTCTTCAGCGACCCTGGTTTGCAGGCTGCCTGAAGAACCTGGATTTGTGCACCCCCCC
>PVKH010028486.1:0-12831 GCA_004027955.1 Chaetophractus vellerosus
ATGAGCAGATGCTGCACCCACTGCAACAAGTTAGAGGCTACAACCTGCCGCAACGAGCTAGACACTGCACCTGAATGAGCAGATGCCACAAGCCAGCAGATGCCACAGGCCACGGGGAGTAGATATGGCACTCGCCTCCTATGTGGGAGGTCCCGGGTTTGGTTCCTGGAGCCTCCTGGAGAAGGCGAGCAAACAATGAGCAGACAGACAAGAGAACCATCTGAGGGAGGGGGCATTAAAAAAGTAAAGTAAAAAAATAAAGATAAAAAAAAATGCTGGGGATAGAGAAACCAGCTTCATGGGACTCCCACTGTCCAAATCTCAGAAAATTTGAGAATCAAAATAAATAATAGCAACAAATTATAATCCATTGATAAAACAGGAGATTATGAGTCATAGTAATAAAAAATAAATTGACTAAATTGAACATTTGATGAAGAATGAGATATTTGCATAGTTTCAAAATGCTTTCCCAGAAAATATTTATTAACTACAAAGGGCAAAAAGTAACTTTTGAATGGAGAAGCCTGGCAAACACCACCTTGAGCAGATATTTAAATGAACATTATTAGGAACAGGACAGATCAAAATTATATGCTACCTTATAGGATGCAGTAGGAAAGACACTGTACCATTTTTATATTCCTATAAAAATGCATAACTTGAATCTAATTATGAGGAAAAATCATACAAACTCAAATTGAGGGCATTTTATAAAATAACTAGACTGAAATCTTCAAGTGTGTTAAGGTCATGGAAACCAAGAAAATGCTAAGGAACTATTTCAGAATGAAGCAGATTGAAAAGACCAGAAACTAAATTCAACACATAATTCTGAAGTGGATTCCTTTTCTAGAGAAGACATTATTGGATAATTAGCACACCCTAAATGGGACCCAAAGATCTGATGGCAATAATATATCAGTGTTAATTTCCTGGTTGTGATGTTTATATTGTAATTATTTTTTATTAGATTGTCTATCTCTCCTTTAGTGAGACACTAAAGGAGAGATAGACAATCTAATTTTAAAAGATGAGTCAATGTCTTGAACAGACAAAAGAGGATTTCTGAATGGCCATTTGGAAAGGTGATCAGTCCCTTTAGGATCAGGGGCATGCAAATTAGGCACCATAATAATATCCTTCTACTACTACTACACGTGCACTAGAATGGCTAAAGCGAAGAAAGACTGGGCAATAACAAAGGCTGGTGAGGATGTGAAGCAACGGGACCTTTCATACATTGCTGGCGGGAGCGTCAAGTTGTAAAGTGTAAGTCCATTTGGCAGCGGAAGTCACGCATACTCCATTACCACATGCTTCTCCTCTTAGGTATATACCCAACAGAGGGAATACAAGAATGCTCTCAGCTGCTTTAACGGTAATAATGCTAGAAACGGAAAACAACAGAAGAGTGGATCAATAAATTGTGGAATATTTATACAATTAAATACCTTATTGTAATGAAATGAACGTGACTACAGGTACAAGTAGCAACACGAAAGAATCTCACTAACAAAATGCTGAGTGGAAAAAGTCAGATGCAAAAGAATACATACTGTATCATTCCATTAATCCAAGTTAGGATAGTGATTACCTTTAAGGTGGAGGGAAGGAGCAGTGATGGCAAGGTGGCCCAAGAAGAACTTATAGGGGTGTTGGCAATGTTCTATTTTTAACCTGGGTTGCAGTTGCACAAGCATTCCCTTTGTGGTAGATTGTCACGCTGTATTTTGTGTGCTTGAGTGTATATGTGTTATACTATAGATAAAACATTTTTTAAGAGAAGGGAGGAAACTTCAATTTTCTAGCATGTGGTAGGCAGTCACACCTTGACATAAATCTCCTGAAACAGTTCCTGGCAAATAGTAAAAGCTATGGAAGTCATTATTCTTTTTTAAGGACACGCTCCTTCCCATTCCCGGCCCTCAGCCACCTTTTCCAGACAACTTTAGCAGTGTCTTCTATCATCTTCCAGGTATGTTATGCACTTACAAGGCTCCCCTCTCTACATCTTGCATTATCAATGCTGAAGAACTTGCTTTCTTCTCTACCAATGCAAAAACTCTTGAAGTCTAGGTTTTCAAGTGATTCAACACTCTTCTGTCTGAGGACTTATCACAGGGCTTTGTGCCTAGTAGGGCTCAGTTCCTGTTAGTACTGGGAATGAGTGACCTCCTCCTGCTTCCACACAAACTCAAGTTCTTGTCAAGGCAGTCTAGAACTCACATCCATATCAGAGGCTAAACCCAGCAGACATGGCACCTGGTGCAAGAGAGTTTCACCAGCGGCTGAGCGAACATATTACTTCCCATTGAAGAATGCCTAAAAGGTCACCTATTCCCTTATTCCGTCTACCTGCCTCCTTTCCAAGCCAACCTCCAAAGAAATTTGGATATAGTTTCCTTTGAAAAATCTATCCAATATAAGCTATATAGATCTATGCCACCTGATATTTTTGGTTTAAGTCTCATCTTAACCTTAATGTGTATAATGTTACTGAGAATCCCCAGGTAAAAGGGCTAAAGAAGTATTAAGTCTCATTATGTTAGTTTTACCATAAAGCAGTTACTGAGGAGGAGATGGAAATAACAGGATATTTTATGAGAGCTCTGTGCTTCCTGAGCTCTCAGGAGGCTCCTAACAAGAGCACAGTTACAAAATTATTATAGGGAATTTTTTCTTCACTCAATAAAAATGGCACATTTTTCTGAGTCTGAACTAGAAAACAACTCTGCATGTCCCTGCTGTCATATACCTGCACATGGTGCAAGCACTTATTTTTGGATCTTAATGAAGGCACAGCACTTCTAATTATTTAGGGATGTGATTAAATGAGTTTCCCAGTGACTTGGTGTCGCAGGAGAAATCTTTTAATTTGCACACTCCTACTGCTGATGTATCTTGCAAACAGTGACTATTTAACAATCCCCATTGCCACTCATTTGCCACTGCTACTCCAACTCATTGACTTTGAAAGTTTTAATCGTACCCAATGAAACTTTTAATTGCCCCTGATTAGCGTTTAGGCTTCCAGAGACAGGCTGTTAGGGGATACAGCCTCGCTTTATGAAGAACTGACTGCAGAAGTCTCAAGTAAAGATCACATGAAGAACAGAGTTCTCTCAACTTGGTCTTCCCTGAAAAGCTCCATATCTATTTTTGAAGGTCTGCTCAACTTATTCTGGTCTTGGTCTCATCTCACATGCCTCTTAAAGATCCATAAGCCAGAGCAGGAAAGCAAAGAGCACTGTGATTTCCACCTAAATTCTGATAATATATCTATAGTTTAAAAATTTAATTGTTACTTCTTCTTGCCCAAGTTTCATCAGGCCTGATTTACCTCATCCATCAGAGCCATTGCCAATCTCGAAATTCAATGGGTTTAGCATCTACTAACGAACATAAAAAGTCACCGCACCCTGCCCCCATCCAAATCTTGTTATGTAATCTATGATCAATTTAAAATAATTGTGGGTAATGAGATTAATAATCAGAATTTATTTTAGGTAATTGTAGTTAATGTTAACGGAGCAGGAAACAAAAGAAAAAAAAAGGGCAGGACCTGTGTTTTCCTCAATAACCCCACTGGCAATGCTCCAGTAGATTTCTTAGCATTAAGGAAAAAGGATAGGAGAAGCTAGAAAGATGAGCAAGTCAAAAATAAATTTAGGTAGGACTTGTGGATACAAGGAAGTGGAAGAAAGAGTAAAGTTCTTGATGGTTCACAGAGAGCGTAACTGAATATTGATATGGCCATTTTAGGAGCTATTACAATTTGTTATAGTTCTGTAATTTCTATCATATTTTCCTGAATAATTAATAGTTTTGCTCCTCGTTTTTTCTCATTTGTCCTTTAAGATAGTTGGAAATATTTAATTTAAAACTTTTTTTGAGAAGTCCAGTCTTTTGGTTGATTTGGTAATACTATTCTGAAACTACTAATCAAAAGATCATCCACCATTTTTTTTTCATTTGCCTTTTAGTTGCATTCATTAGTAAATTTCAATAAATGTTTAGGCAGTCAATTATGTATTTGCCGAGCATGGAAACCATCTGGTTAATGGTAGCATTTTCCTATTACTATATGGAATAGAACTTTTTCAGTATTTCAGGTCTTGGCCTATCAATGTGATGTAATTAATATTAGTGAACTTTACACACCACTTTGCCTCTAGCTGGTCATAGATATGCACTTTTTTAATTTTTTAAGTCAAACCCCACCTAGGTGATGGAATGTTCTGGAGGCCCACTGCTGTTTCTCCTACCTCCACTTTTACATTTGCTTTTCTTCTACTTTACAAGGAGAGGCAGACCTCCCACTCATCCCCAATGTGAATGAGGTCATTGCTTCAGGGTGCCAAATAAAGGGACAATTTGCAATACTGATATGTAAGCAAATCCTCTTTTTCAAGGCACCCCAGTATGACTATCTGTTTTTCACATATTCCTTTTAAGGGAGAAACTTCACATCAGAAAATGATGTCGTTTTGGCCCATGTTTAGATGTTATAAAGCCATATATATTGTAGTCCACAGCAGAGTGGCAACACAACATTATCTTACCTCTTCTGTTTCCTGGTCAAGAACACATCTTTCCTGAAAGCTGGTCCTGAGAATAAAACAAAGAGCATATCAGTAAGAAATAGCAAAGACAGCAAGACCAAATTTCATTCTTGGAGAGTTTCAGTTTTGTGTTTTTTTCTATTTATTTATCTACCTTAGAATAAAAATAAGAAGTAAGATGATTGCCATGGGGATGCATAGTAATATGTTTATTTAAATAAAAAAATGAAGTCACCTTTTTATTTGGTTGATTGATTTGATAGCAAGAGCTGGCTCTGCCAATTAGATTATGAAGTGGATATTTACCATAAATTGAATGAGGTGGATATCCGATCACAGCTCCAAGACTTTGATTACAAAATAAAATCATTTTATAAAAAATCATTGCATTGCAAAGATGTATTAAAATGAACAGTAATTTTATTTTCTCAACCCTTTCTGAGTGTATCGATTAAAGCAAGTGACTCTAAGTGGATGAGCAACAGGCATAATTAACAGTATTTGACAAATCTAGTTTAGGCCCTTTTGGGATACTTTTCAGAAAATGAGGAAGTGAATGACTTGAATGGACAACAACTCACTTTGTAAGTCAGATGGTTTCAAATTCTTTGCTCCCAACAAAAATTTAGGTGTTAGCGGATACACATCAAAATTATTGATTATACAATACCATGTGATGTTTTCACATACAGCACAGAAAGAGTTCAAAGTACTGAGTGGTTGTGGTGTAGCAACACTCTTCCAGTTTCCAGCTACTTGTTTACTTGAATATGGTTGCTTAGCTCTGACAGTTATTAAAACAAAAAATAGGAGGACTAAAAAAGTTAAACTCAACTTCATTCTAGCAATAAATGATAGTGGATATATGAATCAACTTTTCGGAAAAAGTTCCATCTACTTATTAAATGTGCATTTCCAATGAAATTTTACTTCTTCATGTTTACCCATATTTTTTAAAATTTGAAATGAATTTATGTTGTTTTGATCAATTACATACTATTATTTGTCTTAATGACCCAGTCCAGAAGAAGTTTTTAAACACATAGAGCTTTACGGTGATGGAAAAATTTTAGAAGTACTTTCAATTTATATACTTAAGAGCATAAAAATATTTTACACTTAGATAAAATTCTTGTAAAAGAAAATAATTGAACAATACAAATTTCCAAATTTTAAGGAAGAGCATGTTCATGTTTTAAAAATAGATGATGGAAGCAAATTGTTATTTAGATTCCACGAAGTACATTTAAAAGGGTGATATAGAGGATTGTGGGAAAATAGCAGTGGACTAACAGGCAGAGCTCAATGCTCTCACAAAACAACCAAGAAAGAGCTGTCCGAGTGACAGTACTTTGGGGGTCAGCAGACCTGTACAGTGCTACATAACTCCCAGGAGGGTGAGGGACAGAGAGAGGAAGAAGCCAAAATGACAAACATGAGATATCAAGCCCCACGGTGGCTCCCCTCCTCCACCCCCAAGATATTAACCCCTGACTCACTGCAGCCAACTGAGAGGGGAACGGACATTTTCCTCCCTGTCAGCTGTTTCAAGGGAAAAGGGAGGGGATGCTTGGGTGCTTTTCTTCAGTGAATTAGGCCAGCAAAGCTGCTCTGAACCTCTGATCTAGAGATTCAGCACAGGAACACAGGAAAGCAGAGACTGAAACACCTCTGTGGAAAGGTGAACTGACTAGCACCATCTTCTGGCCATTCTGGAAATTGCATGGACAAAAGCTGTTCATGCTAGTGCGTCCCTGGCCCTATTTTGAAAACTTAAGCTTGGCAATTTTAAAGACTGAGGATAAGTTGAACCAAATATAAAAAAAGAGCTGTGAAAATAAAACAATAGGCAAGAGAGAAATTAGACATCAGAGTAAATTCACCAACATATTCAGATGCCTAGATATCAGCAAAATATTACAATACATGCTAGGAAACAGGAATAGATAGCCCAGCCAAAAGAACAAACCAAATACCCTGAAGAGATATAGGATTTAATACAATTAATCAGTGATAATCATACAACTCTCCTAAACTATTTCAAAGAATTTAAAGAAAATATGACTAAAGAAATAAAGTATATTAAGAAGACACTGGGAGAGCATAAAGAACAATTTGAAAGCCTGCAAAGAAAAGTAACAGAGCTTATGGGGATGAAAGACATGATGGATGAGATTGAAAATACATTAGAGGCACATAAGAGCGGATTTGAATTGCATGAAGACAGAAACAGTAATTTCAAAGACAGAACAGCAGAACTGGAAAAGACAGGAGAACAGAAAGAGAATAGAACAGAAAAAAATGGAACAGAGTCTCAGGGAATTGAATGACAATGTGAAATGCACAAACATTTGCATTATTGGTGTCCCAGAAGGAGAATGGAAAAGTGGCAGAAAGAATATTTGACGAAATAATGACCAAAAACTTCCCAACCCTTATGAAGGAAATAAATATCAATATCTAAGAAAGACAAAACACCCCAAACAGAATAAATCTAAATAGACTTACCCTGAGACATGTACTATTCAGAATGACAAATATCAGAGATAGAGGTTTCTGAAAGCAGCAAAAGAAAAGAAAAGCATCACATACAAGGGAAACTTGATAAGATTAAGTGCTGACCTCTCATCAGAAACCATGGCAGAGAGAAGAAAGTGGTATGATGTACTTAAGGTACTGAAAGAGAAAAACTGCCAGCCAAGAATTCTGTATCCAGCAAAGCTGTCTTTCAAAAATGATGGTGAGTTCAAAGTCTTCACAGACAAACAAAAACTGACAAAATATGTTACCAAAAGACCAGACTTGCAAGAGATACTAAAGGGATTGCTGCAGCCTGAAAGGAAAAAACAAGGGTGAGAAATTTGGAGGTGAGTTTAGAAAAAATTATTAAGAAGGGTAAACTAAAGGATAAGAAGATAGTTAAAAGAATGACATGACACCAGAGAACCGAAGGACAAAATGGATGAAGTAAGTAATGCCTTTATAGTAATAACACTGAATTTTAATGGATTAAACTCCCCAATCAAAATACATAGACTGATAGAATGGAGAAAAAAGATATGAGCTGTCTCTATGTTGTCTACAAGAGATCCACCTCAGACGTAAGGACAAAACCAGGTTAAAAGTGAAAGGTTGGAAAAAGGTATTCCATGCAAATAGTAAACAAAAAAGAGCTGGAGTAGACCAGATAAGTGTAGAATAACAACATTATAGTATATGAACAATAATTACTCAGTGCAACTGGCAAATTGTTCCTGTGATCAGTATTCTGTAAATTTTTTCTTACAAAATAAACACTTGCTTTTAATTGAGGAGGGCTGGAGGAGATATATTTTGGAGTACCTCATTTTTTAACCCTTTATTATTCATACTCTTAAATTAAAATAATCTATCTGGATCGATAATGATCTATCATGACTACTGTTGAACAAGATTTTGAGTTTATCTGCCTCATAAAATTATGAGTTGGCAAATTGTTATCTGCTGTCATTCATTCCAATAAGATGTGAAGAATTCTCAAATAGGAATTTGATTATCTAGAAAGAATTATGGCCTTAATGGAAATTAAATAACTAAACAAGTAATTTATTTCATTCTTAGAGATTATTATGTCCAGTAGTTAGAGCTGTAATATAAAAATTAGAATTATATTATAATTAATTTCTATTATATTTGAATTATTATTTCCATTTATAAATGTTTGTTGCTATGCTATTTTTTAAATAATTGATTACATTAAATCTAACCAGGCCTTCAATGCTTGTTTAAAATTTATAATTTCTTTCAATCTGTTTTTCTAATTATTTTACAATTTTACAATAAAGGACTTTTTAACAGCTAAAAAAAAAGCCATTGATTATACACTTTGTTTTTTTTTTTTTAAAGATTTATTTATTTTATTACATATCTCCCCTTCCCCCCGCTGTGGCGATGCGCCGAGACTGGTCACTGCGCAGGCGCGGCTTTCCCCGCTTGTGGGCAGCTTCTGCTTCCATTCACGGCCGGCTCTCAGTTCGCGGGTGGCTGGCTGTGCTCCATTTGCGGGCTACCTGCCCTGCCTGTGGTGGCTTTTGCCCTGTCCGTGGCAGTTTTTTGCCCTGCCCACGGCGGCTCTGGCCCGCCCATGGCGGCTTGCCATTCTCAAGGCGGTCTGCCCGCTAGGAGAGGTCCCCGGGAACCAAACCCGGGGCCTCCCATGTGGTATGCCGGTGCCCTATCCACTGGGCTATTGAGCCGGCCCCTGATTATACACTTTGGATAGATCATATGGTATGTGAATATATCTCAATAAAACTCCTTAATAAACAAATAAATAATTGTTCAAAAATAGCCAGAAATAGCAGCTATGTGTAGCAGGTGAAACAGATTGAGAGGTGAGGAATTTTCTTATTTGTTTGTCTGTTTTTTGTTTATTATTATTATTGAAATAATGAAAATTCTTTAATAATGATTGAAGTGATGAATGCACACCTATATGATTATACCAAAAACCATTGCTTGTACACTTTGGATAAATTGTATGCTTTATTAATATATATCCATAAAATTGATTTGTTTAAAACAAAACAACAACAACAACAAAAAACCCATGGAGACAAGAAGACAATGGTGCAAAATATTTAAAGTGCTGAAAGACACAATTGCTAAACAAGATTTTATATCTAGTGGGGCTTTCTTTCAAAAATAAGGGAGAAATTAATACATTCCCAGATAAGCAAAAGCTGAGGGAATTTGTCACCACTAGACTCATCCTACAAGCATTGCTAAAGGAAGTTCTTTAGACTGAAAGTAAAGGGCACTAGAAGGTGGATCAAAGAAGCAAAAAGAAATGAATACCTCAGTAAAATTAAAAAAAAATGAGGGTGAGTTCAAAGTCTTCATAGACAAACAAAAACTGACAGAATAGGTTACCAAAAGAACAGAATTACAAGACATAAAGGGAGTGCTGCAGCCTGAAAGGAAAAAACAAGAGTGAGAGATTTGGAGAAGGGTTTAGAAATGAAGATTATTAGGAGGGGTAAACTAAAGGGTGAGAAGACAGACAATACAATGATATGACAACAGAGAGCCAAAAGACAAAATGGATGAAGTAAGCAATGCCTTTACAGTAATGACATTGAATGTTAATGGATTGAACTCCCCAATCAAAAGACATAGACTGATAGAATGGAGGGGAAAAATGAACCATCTATATATTGTCTACAAAGAGACCTACCTCAGATGTAAGACACAACCAGGTTAAAAGTGAAAGGTTGGAAAATGAATTCCAGGCAAATAGTAAACAAAAAAAGAGCTGGAGTAGTGATACTAATATTGAACAAAATAGATTTCAAATGCAAAACTGTAATAAGGGCTGAAAGGGGTCATTACATGTTAATAAAAGGGGCAATTTACTAAGAAGATATAACTATACTAAATATTTATGAACCTAACCTGTGTGCCCCAAAATACAAGACGCACACACTGGCAAAACTAAAGGGAGAAATAGATGTCTCTACAGTAATAGTTGGAGACTTCAATACACCACTCTCAGTATTGGATAGACCATCTGGACAGAGGATAAATAAAGAAACAGAGAACTTGAGTAATATGATAAATGAACTAGACCTAACAACATCTATAGAGCATTGCACCCCAAAACAGCAGGATATAATTTTTCAAGTGCTCATGGATCCTTCTCCAAGATAGATCATATGTTGGGTCACAAGACAAGTTTTAATAAATTTTAATAGATTGAAATTATACAAAACACTTTCTCTGATCATAACGGAATGAAGTTGGAAATCAATTATGGATGGAGAAAGGGAAAATTCATAAATATAGAGAGATTAAACAACATACCCTTAAACAATCTGTGGGTCAAAGAAGAAATTGCAGGAGAATTCAGTCAGTATCTTGAGATGAATGAAAATGAGAACACAACATATCAAAATCTATGGGACACAGCAAAGGCAGTGCTGAGAAGGAAATTTATAGTACTCAGTGCTCACATTAAAAAAAGAGAAAGAAAGATAAAATTGAAGATCTAACTGCACACCTGGAGGAACTACAAAAAGAACAGCAAGCTAATCCCAAACCAAGCCAAAGGAAAGAAATAGTGAAGATCAGAGAAGAAATAAATGAAATCAAGAACAAAACATAATAGAGAGAATCAACAAAACCAAAAGTTGGTTCTTTGAGAAGATCAACAAAATTGGCAAACCCTTAGCTAGACTGATAAAGTAAAAAAGAGGGAAGATACAAATAAATAAAATCAGAAATGAGAAGGGGCACTTTACCACAGACCCCACAGAAATAAGAGGGATCATAAGAGAATACTCTGAAGAACTGTATGCCAAAAAACTAGACAATGTAGAGGAGATGGACAAATTCCTAGAAACACATGAGCCACCTACACTGACCTTAGAAGAAATAGAAGACCTCAACAAACCAATCACAAGTGAAGAGATTGAAACAATCATCAAAAACCTCCCAAAGATGAAAAGCCCAGGACCAGATGGCTTCACAGGCGAATTTACCAATCATTCAAAGATGATCTAATACCAATCTTGCTCAAGCTCATCCAAAAAATTGAACAGGAAAGAACACCTAACTCATTCTATGAAGCCAACATTGCCCTAATACCAAAGCCAGATATACTACAAAAAAATATTACAGAGCATTATTTCTAATGAATATAGATACAAAAATCCTCAACAAAATACCTGCAAGCAGACTCCAATAGCACATTAAAAGAATTATACACCACAATCAAGTGGATTTTATCCCAGGTATGCAAGGGTAATTCAACACAAGAAAATCAATTAGTGTAATAGACCATATTGATATATTGAAGAAGGAAAATCAAACGATGCTCTCAACTGATGGAGAAAAGGCATTTGACAAAATAGAGCACACTTATTTGATAAAAACATTGCTAAAGACAAGAATAGAAGGAAGCTTTCTCAATAAGTTAAAGTGCATATATGAAAAACTTACAGCTAGCGTTGTATTCAATGGTGAAAGACTGATTCTGGCTGAGATCAGGAATAAGACAAGGATACCCACTGTCACCATTGTTATTCAAGATTGTGCTAGAGGTTCTAGCTAGAGAAATTAAGGTAGATAAAGAAATAAAAGGAAACCATTTCACTATTCACTGATGATATGATCCTATATCTAGAATCTCCTGAAAAATCTACAACAAAGCTACTAGAAGTAATAATGAATTCAGCAAAGTGGTGGGATACAAGATTAATACACAAAAATCAATGGTGTTTCTATACATTACTGATATGCAATCTGAGGAGGAACTCAGGAAAAAATACCATTTATGATAGCAACTAAAACAATCAAATAGTTAGGAATATACTTAACCGAGGACATAAAGGACCTGTATTCAGAAAACTACAAAACATTACTAAAAGAAACTAAAGAAGACTTAAGTAAATGGAAGGACATTCTCTGTTCATGGATTGGAAGACTAAATATCATTAAGATGTCAATTCAAGGGAGCGTGGGGGAGGCCGCCAATTCTGTTTCAAGGCAGCGTTGAGCCTGCCGAGTAGACATCATGAGCAAAGCTCACCCACCCGAGTTGAAAAAATTTATGGACAAGAAGTTATCACTGAAATTAAATGGTGGCAGACATGTCCAAGGAATATTATGGGGATTGCTACCTTTATGAATCTTGTGATAGATGAGTGTGTGGAGATGGCAACTAGTGGGGAGCAGACAATATTGGAATGGTGGTAATAAAAGGAAATAGTATCATCATGTTAGAAGCCTTGGAACGAGTATGAATAATGACTATGTTCGGCAGAGAAATCAATTGCTTCCACGTATTCCCTCTCCAAAGGGCCTGTGGTTTACTGTGATATAATAATTGGGTCATGTATATTTGTTTTGGTCAGCCACAGGAGTGCCTTTTGAAATATACCAAAGATTGGTCGGTCTTTATAAAGGGTATTTATTTGGGGTAGAAGCTTACAGTTACCAGGCCACTAAGCATAAATTTCTTCCCATACCAAAGTCCATGTCCTGGAGGAAGATGGCTGCCGACGTCTCCAGGGTTCAGGCTTCCGGGTTCCTTTGTTCCCGGGGCTGCGTTTCTCTCTGGGCTTAGCTTCTGTTTCCTTCACGAGTTCAGCTGAAGACTATGAGACTCTCTGCGTTGCGTCTCTCCACAAGGCCAGCTGTAGCCTATCCAGCGATTGGCTCACTCCAACATCAGAACTGCTTTTTAAATCTGCTTCTCCAAATCTCTGCTTCCTCTTATCTAGCCTTC
>PVKH010028487.1:0-12831 GCA_004027955.1 Chaetophractus vellerosus
AGTTAAGGCTTTGGGGAACAAATAGGGTTGGAATCGTAGCTGACGCTATATGATCTTGGGCAAAACTCAAAGTCTCTGTGCCTCAGTTTCTCATCTATGAAATTATTTTATATAACTATAAATGTATATAATATATAGATATTATTTAATACCTACTTCATCAACTCTATAAGGCAGGTTATTATCCCTACCTCATAGAGTTAACGAGATAGATATTAAATAAGTTAATAGATCAAGGCTCTAGCATAGTACCTGATGAAAGTCTATACATGTGTAGCTTAAAAAAAAAAAGTTGATCCTTAAGCTTCCTTAGAACTCTGGCTTATGGACAATAATAGATAAATATTCTCTAAGTTACAAATTTACCTCTTGCTTCATCCTTTAACCTCTGTACAGATACCAACAAAGACTCCTTTTCATCAAGTTCACTTTCTAAAAATGCATTTCTTTCAATGGCCTGATTTAGCCTTTGTTCAAAGTCTTCCAGCGAAACTATCGTTGCCCTAAAAAAATACATATATTAGAGTCCATGAGTATAATAAATAACATGTACAAATAGCTAATATACAAGAAAACTCATTTTCTCTCATGCCATTTCCTGACCCAGCCATCCTAGCCCAGTTATGACTTTACCCCTTCTGACCTCGGTGACATCAGTACCTCAATCTACTATCACTTAGGGCTATTCATATATTTTCTTCCTTTAAACTGCCAACTAAAGTCCTTAAAGTTCCTTAAAGGAAAGTAATTTATTAAATAACTTAGATCTCTATTGGATTTTAAGCACAATAAAATCAAGTTTACCAAAAAAAAATTTTTTTCATCAAGTTTATACATTTTCAGGAAGAAATCTTTTCAATAGTTTTAGAGTATGTAAGAATTAACTAGGGGCCGGCTCGATAGCCCAGTGGATAGGGCACTGGCATACCACATGGGAGGCCCCAGGTTCGATTCTCGGGGTCCTCTCCTAGCGGGCAGACCACCTTGAGAATGGCAAGCCGCCATGGGCGGGCCGGAGCCGCCGTGGGCAGGGCAAGAAGCTGCCACGGATATGGCAAGAGCCGCCACGGGCAGGGCAGGTCGCCCACGGATGGAGCGCAGCCAGCCACCCGCGAACTGAAAGCTGGCCATGAACGGACGCAGAGACCGCCCACAAGCGGGGAAAGCCGCGCCTGAGCAGTGACCACTCTCGGCGCGTCGCCGCAGCGGGGGGAAGGGGAGATATGTAATAAAATAAATAAATCTTAAAAAAAAAAAAAAAAAAAGAATTAACTAGGAATTTAAAACACAAAGTCCCAGGCCCCACTGCAAAGTTTCTAATTCTATAAGTCTAGAACATAGCCCAGAACGGTGCATTTTTAACAGGTTGCCTACCACACACATACTTGATTCTATGGACCATATTTTGAGAAATTTGAACCAATATGCTGATGTCTCCCAACTCTATACCTCTAGCTGGAAACTCCCTTCTGAGCACTAGACTCTGGAAAGAACATAAATTTTTAAAGTTCTACTAGTACCTCAAACTCATAATCAAAAGTAGACTCATGGGGCCGGCTGTAGCCCAGTGGATAGGGCGCCGGTACACCACATGGGAGGCCCCGGGTTCAGTTCCTGGGGACCTCTCCAAGCGGGAAGACCACACTGAGGGGGCAAGCTGCCGTGGGCGGGGCAAAGCCGCCATGGGCAGGGCAAGTTGCCCGCAAACGGAGCCAAGCCACCGGCAAAAAATGGAGCTGCCCAAGAAATGGAACAGAGCCGCCCACAAGCAGGGCAAGCCACCTACACTGTGGGCCGACTCAGCGTGTCGCCGCAAGGGGGGGAGACAAAGCAGACATAGAGGAATGCAAAGATGAACACATAACAAGAGCAAGCAGAAAGGGGGGGAGATATGTAACAAACAAACAAAAAAAAAGTAGACTCATTTACTTTTTTTTTTTAAGGAGGTACCAGGGATTGAACCCAGGACCTCATACAGGAGAAGCAGACGTTCAACCACTGAGCTACACCTGCTCCCCATCATTTACTTTTCTGCTTCCTGCCTTTCTCTTCTTATTCATTCAACATTATCAAGCACCTTCTATGTGCCACATGCCCACTATGTGCTATCTGTTACAGAAATAGAATTCCCTGCCCTCAAATTTGAATTCTACATGCCATGCTCAATTTTACCAAGTCCTGCCAACTGGCAAAATGCTCTCAATTGCATTCCTCTTCTCCAACCTTCTGCCACTGACTTACTTTTTCATCCATCACCCTGGTTACTCCCAAATAGTCATCACAATTCCTCCTCCCTACATCCAATTCTTCAATATTATCATCTCAAATCAAAATGTTATTATTCCTTTGTTTAAAACATTTTAAAGAGCTCCCTATTCCTGAAAGAGTTATTTTCAAGCCTGGAACACAAGGTTCTTCACAACCTGGCCCAACCACCTTTCTATCTCATATCCTTTAGCTGCAATGTCTCTATACACTTCAAAGTGAAATATTAATACCTCATGCACTTTCCTTCCTCTCTGTCTTTGAACCTCTCTTCACCTGATTAATTTTTCCTTGTAGACTCAGTGCCAATATCTGCAAAGGCTTCTCTAATTCCCCCTCAATACCCTGTAGTAGCTTGTACATTTTTTACTAGAGCATTTATCCTAACTTCATTCCCTTAAGGGTAGTGACTAGTTTATCTTTGTATCCTCACGTACCTTGTCGGGCACTTCAAAGTCAACAAATAGTAAGGAAAGAGATACCAGGAAGTAATTACAAAGTAATAGGAATTAAGTTTGAAATGATTAAGAAATAACTAATTAAAGATGCATAAAAGCTTGGCAACAGTAACAGTAAGCCATTGTTGCTTGTTCAGCAAAATCATAATGAAAGCAATATTGTGAGAAAATTCCATCAGTATTAAACAGAAGAAAATGAAAAAAGAAGGAAAGTTTTAGAGACAAAGAGGTAGGATATAACTGCAGAATTCAGGTATAAGTTGTAAGGACCTACAAAAAGTGTTGGTAGTGTTGAGAATATGGGGGAAAAAGGATGGAGGAATAAATAATATGTGTTGTGAAGAAAAACCAATAGGAGCAACAATAGTACATGAAAGAAGAGAAAAAGGAAATGGAAAGGGAAGAGCTTGGAAGAGAATCATCTGGAGAGAGAAAGATTTTTGATTAGTTTCAATTCGATGAGCTAAAGGTGACATGACATACCAAAAGGAAATCTCTGGGACCAAGATCTAGGTGACAGGATGAGCCTAACATACAGACTTTAATCACTGATTGTTAACTTCGGTGATTCTAACAAAACACACATCATTCCTTTACCTTTTTGCTCGTTCCAGGTCATCATTGGCCTGCTCCAGCTCTCTCACATATTTATGTAATTGCTCCTTAATGGCCCGAGTCTGACTTAAATCATCTTCTAATACTGAGACCTGCTTGTAGCTCTGTGCATATTGATGTTCTAGTTTCTCCTGAAGGAATGAGGAAAGGGAGAAATGTAGGTGTCATTAACATAGAGTTTTCTTTAATAAAGCATATAACCCAAGTTCAAGGGGAAAAACAAAAACAAAAAAACAAGGAAATCACCCACAATCTGAATTGCTGGTACCCCTATCTTTATAATATTTTAAAACAAATAAATTATACATTCATTCCAGTGCCTTCTGTTTTGTTTTTTGTTTTTGTCCACAGGGCCTGGAAGACCTCATTCTAGTGCCATGACTCATAACTTCTAGGTTCTGAAGCATAGACTACCACTCAGACTTCAAATTCCCTACTCTCTAGACTGCCCTCACCCTACCTTTCCCAAGCCTACCCACTCTCCAGAAACAGAAACTCCCCCTCCCACCCCCCAAGCAAAGAGTAGGAAAAATAGTGACTCCTTTTATAACAGTTAATCCTTTTACAACTGAAAATTCCTTTTTAGAAGGGAATTTTTAAATCCCAAACTAGACTCCAGTCCTGAAGGGGCTATAAACAATAATGAAATAAAAGTACATCTAATATAAATATAATTTAAAGTATTGCAGAATCAGATAATCAGAATCCATCCATCAAAACAGATAAGCAGGCAGCTTTTGAAAATTATAGGCTCTACAATATGATATTACAGGAGGAACATTATAGCTAGAAAACTGACAGCTTTGAAGTTTCTAAGTAAACTCTAAACCTATCCCTTGGTTCCATAAAAGAAAATGCATTTTATTTCAAAAACTTACTTTAAGCCTCTTTTTATATTTTTTGTTGCCTGCTGCACTACCTGGAAAATATATTTCTCATTTTAATAAAACACACGAGCTTCTACCAATGCAATTACCTTTAATGCTTCCACTTCATATTTCAGTCTTTGGTTATCAGCTTGCAAGTCTCTATTTCTTTGTTCAGCCTGTACTAACTGTGCCTCCAACTCTGCTTCTAATTCTCTGCTTCCTTCCTGGAATTCAACAAGCTCATCCCGAGCTTCCTGGAAGCTAATCAGAAACAAGGTGGGAAAGATGACTTATAATATGAACCACAAGGATCATCTTGAAGATTATCAATTCAATTATTTTTATCTGAATGCTAATGCTACTACTATGAAATCTACTAAGAAAGAAAGGAAATCTGTTTTAAATCTCTTACTCTACATATTCAAAGTTCAAAGAAAATGAGTTGTAAGCCCCAAAATGACTCACAAATCAACAATTACAATAGTTATGAAAAGTAAAACTACATGGCTCAATATCATTAACTTCTTCCTCCAGAGAATTCAGAGGGATCCATGAACGTAGATGGGGTGGGGGGGAATGCATCTTTACTTTCATTAAAACTGAAATTAGGCATTTTTTTCAACTGTGTTGAATAGTAATGAGTTATTTTCAGAATCACAATAGAATTACTGCAGATATCTCTAAAAATCATTTATACACATTGCTACCTCAAAATTATGGTAGATATTACACTCACCACTAGATCTTTTTATTTAATGCATTAATAATGAAGCACATATTACCATACCACAAATTAGTTTTATCTTTAGATAACTGCTTTTCAATATGATTGGTTTCCTTTGTGATTCTGTTATTTAATTTTACGCATTTAAAAACATTATTCTGGGAGCGAAGGTAGCTCAGGTGATTAGGCGTCTCCCTCCCACATGGAAGGCCCCAGGTTCAGTTCCCCATATTCTCCTAAAAAAAAAAGAGAGAGAGAAGACCAGCACACAACAGACAGCGAATGCAAACAATGAGTGGTTGGAGAGAAATACGTAAATAAAATAACTCTAAAAAAATAAAATAAAAAATAAAAACATTATTCTAGGGCAGCAGGTGTAGCTCAGTGGTTGAGCACCTGTTTCGCATGTATGAGTTCCCAGGTACCTCATAAAATAATAAATAAATAAATAACATTATTCTGAGAAGGGGCGAATAGGCTTCACTGACCTATTAAGGAATCTATGACACAAAAAGATTAAGAACCCCTGCCACAGACGCATACCTTTATATCTACTGGCACAGTATAGTATCTGGCTGCAGTTATAACAATAAAGATTTGATAGGGCTTAGTAAACTCTGTTAACCTAAGTATGAAAATATATATTTTAGAAAGATTCCATTTTTAAAAAAGAAAGTAAAGCCAACTTTACATGCCTAAAAATGTTATTATCCAAAGGTTTTCCCAACTAAGTAAAATAATTGACACTTTATAAATTGCTCCATACCCCTGAAGCTCTTCTCCCTCCCTCAGAGCTTTGTTGGCTCCAGACACTGATGATGTTTGCCTGAAAAGAACTAAAGTCTATTACATGGAGCTCTAAATAGCTTATCAATCTCCAAATGACCAAAATGATGAGGCAGAATCAGGGCACACACAGCAGGCCAAAGATGGACAAGTCTAGTAATAAGCATAAAAGGAGGTAAACTATCAGAAGAAATAACAAATGACACTAAACAGCTTTCTTACAATCTTAGTAATTGGAATAATGCATAGATTTATGATATTCTTATATTATTTAAACACAGCAATGTTATAACTATGTTTAGAATCCCAAATCCTAAATTTAGCTTTATGTTATAAAAACAAAATGTACAAGTTAGACTTATTGCATTCCAAATACCCTCCCCTAATTTTAGTGTGCTTTTCAAACATTACCTTTGTTTATACTTCAAGGAAAGTTTCTTCCAATAAGCAGTTTCCTCCTTTAAACTTGAAAAATCTGGTATATCTTCACCATCCATGATCAAGAAAGCCTGTAAAATATTAAAGACAAACTGTTACAAATTAAATAGAAAACATAAGAGTCTAAGTTAAAGGATAAAATCTGGTACAACATTAACGTGCAGCATTTCAGAGGGAGTTAAAGATAAAAGATTTTTTAAAGTAGTGGTTAACCCTTTAATATAACCAGGGCAAATAAATCACTTCACTGCCCCACTTTCAGGGATCAGCAATACTGTGGATGAGGTATTGATAGGAGAGGGGATCAACAAAGTTCTCTGGTGTAAAGTCACATGAGGCACTTCTGGTTTTGGTACAAGTTTCTGGGTGAACTGGCCCCACAGAACCATCCCACACACAGGGACTCCAGCAGTTGGTTTACAGCCAACTGGTCTTCTGGGAATCAGATGACAGAAACAAGCACACTGCCAGTGCTGCTGCTACTTCATGCCCCTCTTTTGTACAATTTCTTCAAAACACCTGCTTGGAACATTTTGTGCCAGGTGACCCTACTAGGAGATCAGGTACCACATTCCCACTAATTTACTATTATTACATTTTTAAAAACCTCCCGTTAACTATCTTTTAAGTCCAAAGCATCCTTCAAAAATCCACTAATCCCCCAACCTCAATGTTCTTTCATCTTGGCTCTTCTTCCAAGGTATTCAGAGGGGGGTTAGGGAAATACATGCGCGCACGCGCATGTGTGTAAACCTTTTGTATGGGTTACCTAAAACTCCCAATTGACTGTCAGGCCAGATGGATGACAAAATCATTGGACCCTCTATGGATTCAGGATTAGTGTTTCGGGGCCGGCTCGATAGCCCAGTGGATAGGGTGCCGGCATACCACATGGGAGGCCCCGGTTTGGTTCCCGGGGACCTCTCCTAGCGGGCAGACCGCCTTGAGAATGGCAAGTTGCCATGGGCGGGCCAGAGCTGCCGTTGGCAGGGCAAAAAGCTGCCACGGACAGGGCAAAAAGCCGCCACGGGCAGGGCAGGTCGCCCGCGAATGGAGCATAGCCAGCCACCCCCGAACTGAAAGCCGGCCGTGAATAGAAGCAGAAGCCGCCCACAAGCAGGGAAAGCCGCGCCTGCGCAGTGACCAAGTCTCGGCGCGTCGCCGCAACGGGGGGAAGGGGAGATATGTAATAAAATAAATAAATCTTTTAAAAAAAAGGATTAGTGTTTCAGTCTTAGCTCCTATACTCCCTTCCCAGTCATTCATCCTACTTTGTATTCCAGCAATATTGTTCAAAATTGTCTTAACATACTATGCTGTTCCAGGTTCTGGATGTTGTTGTTGTTGTTATTATTAGAGAAGTTTTGGTTTACAGAAAAATTATGCATAAAATACAGGATTCCCATATGCCACTCTATTAGTAACACCTTGCAATGGTGTGGTACATTTGTTACAACTGATGAAAACACATTTTTATAATTATTCTATTAACTAATGTTCAGGATTCACTGTTTACATAGTGCAGTTACATGGGTTTTTTGTTTTGTTTATTCTAGTACCACATATATAACCCGGCATTTCTCCTTTTAACCACATTCAGATATATATTTCAGTGCTCTTAATTACATTCACAATATTGTGTTACCATCACCACCATCCATTACCAAAACATTTCCATCATTCCAAATAAGAACTCTTTTAAGCCTTAATTTTCTATGCCCTGTCCCTATCCTGACTCCGGGTAAACTGGGACTGGATGCTTTTGCAAGAGTTTTCTCTGGCTTGAATGGCTCTCCCTCCTTTGTGCAGTTGGAAAGCTGACATTTATCCTTTTAAACCTAGCTGTCATCTTTTCCAGAAAGTCTTTCCTGCCTTCGCCAAGAGAACATTAAAGTCTAACCCCTCTTGACTACTATTAAAGAAAGCCCCAAGCATGCTTTCTTTAATATACTTCCCACACAGTCATGCACTATCTTACACCTCTGTGTCCCCTATTAGGCTGCATATTGCTGCTATTCATTTCTATCCTAGCATAATGCCTTGTACACAGCAGATATGCAGTATTATTCACTGAATTAAACAAATTGATTCAACCTAATCCAGACTGGAGAGCAAGAACTCAAGATCAGCTTTAAAAGTAATTAACAGGGGAGAGGGTTAGCTCACTGGTTTGAGCGCCTGCTTCCCATGTACGAGAGAGCGTTCAATCCACGGTAGCTCCTAAAAAAAAAAAAGGAATTAATAAAGTGCTTTAATAAAAACTTGGAACTGTAGAGAACTTGGAATTCACCTAGAGCAATCGACTCATGAAGATTTAGCAAAAACTCAGTCATAGATGAGAACAAATATAGAACTCCAATTTCAGGGTGGATATACCAAAGAGGTGGACAAGAGTGGTTTCTAATTAAATTAAATAAAATGTTACTTTTTATTGTTCGTTTAATTCCTTTAATGTCTACTGTAAATTTTCTTTCTTAGTCAAGTCTTTTCTGACCATACCATCTATTACCTTGTTATCTGTTAAGTCATTCTTCCCACTGTCTTAATTTACCAGTCAGTTTGAAAGGTTTTTGAAAGAGAAGGATCCTTGACATATTTTGTATCCCTTCATGGCCCCAAGCATAATGCCTTGCTCAGAGAAAGCATTTAATGCTTGCATGGGTTTACCTAGCACCTACTAAGTGTTAAGACATCCTTAAGCACTGGAATAAATATTTATTGACCAAATGTGCTGTCCTCTAATCTAACTAAAGCACACTTTTGACCATGTTATTCTTGGACATGAGAGCACATTAAGATGCAAAGTAACAGTTCTGGGAGTCCTGTTAGGGCTGGGTTCTAGGGTTGTAGTTCTGCCACCAAATTTCTTAAGCAAACTGCTTAATCTCATAGGGGCTCAGTTTTTTTCATCTAGTGAGGATTTGAAATACTAGATGACTTATGTTTCCTCAAGTATGTATGCTGATTATTAAATATACTGATTCATTTTATAATATCCTTCCTCCATCAAAGTTCTTGATTCCCATGCCACCTTCCCAGATGCAAAGATGTTATTTGTAATTGTAATTTAGTTTGTAGTAAAGTGTGAATGAGGATGAAGCTAGTCCAACAGTAAGAGGCATTCAGATTTCAAAGATGGAAAGTACTTAAATGCATCAACATGTGTTATCAATAACCTCTCAGAGATATTGCCTAAGTCCTTGAGAAGAGGGACATATTTCTTTTTTTTTTTTCATATTTCATATTAACAGCCCCAGATCAAGACAGAATTACAGGACATATGAGAGAAGCATTTAGAGGTAAGGCAACAATCCCTGTGTCCCCTGAATGCTCTACATGAAGTCTTTCCCAGTAATGCTCCCAAAATTGTAGTAATTACCTTTGAAATCTCTAAGTCTAGCCCCTAAGAAGCTGATTACATGTTCACAGGTACTGGTCCTCAAATCTGGATAGATACTACCATTTGAACACTGACAACTAAGTATCCATATGCAGCTCAAATATTTAGTTTTGCAAAATGTTATGAAGACCAGGAGTGACACAAGAAGCAAAGTTCTGCTGCTACTCACTCTACCTTAAACAAGAAACATTGAAGAGGAATAAAAAGTTAAGTCTCTCCAGCTAGTTCCTGAAAAGCAGGAACTATTTCTTATTTTAAAATTCCTTCTGCATCACCAGAAACATGGAGCATGGTAAACTTTGACAATATTTGTTGAACTGATTTATAATCTTTCTTTCATTATTCCCTCTTTACTTTTAAAATACCAATGCCCTTTATCAATATCTGAATTCCTATTTCTGGAATGGCATAAGCATAAAGATTTGTGGGTGATTTAATTCTATCTCACAATGCACCACCAGCGTTTACATCAGATTATAAAACCTATCACTTTGGCTGTGCAAAATTTTCAGTCTGATGTATAGGCAAACCCACATTCACAGTTTCATATATATATATATATATATATCACTCAATATAGGCTCTGCATCAAAGAAATCAAAGAATAGGAAGTTGTGGGACTTTTGGGGGAGAACCTTGGAGATACCACTGCACAATGAAACTAGCTACCTAAAATAATCATCGCCCAGTCCTTCAGTCTTAAATGATGGACAATCAAGAACTACCAGGCAAATGAGAAACCCAGTAGCATGAATAAGAAAATCCCATGACCTGCTAAACTGAAAGGAAACAAATAATTCTGGAAATGAGAGAATTTTTTTCTCATACAAGAACTCAGGAGGGTTAACTCCCACACACTTCCTGAAACAGTTACAAAAGAAGGGAGAAAACCAAGAAATAGGACAGCACAGGATACAGGAAATAGAGGTTCCAACCCAGAACTGCAATTAAGATAAGTTCCAGGGCGGCAGATGTGGCTCAAATGGTTGGGTGTCCATCTCTCATATGGAGGGACCCGGGTTCGATCCCCGGGACCTCCTGGTAAAAAAAATAAAATAAAAAATAAGATAAGTTCCAGGATGAAGCCTAGTTCATCAGGTCTAGCGAGTAACTAAGCTAGATGGATGGCTGCAAGAAAAATGCGAAATCCCACATAAACGATAGCATGACTAAGAAGCTCTATCTGGCTTGATCCAATATGAAGTTCTGGTGATGGCACATTACTCTTTCGTCAACAAGAAAAAAAAGGAATTGGAAACTCCAGGAAACTCAAAAAACAGTATAAGAAAGTCCTGATCCTTATATGAAACATTATGAAAATCAGTGATTTCAAGCCTAAATTTTTAATTTACTAATTTTATGTTATTTTAAGAAATTGGGATAAGGTCCAAAACTTTAAAGTCATCAAAAAACTTCCTATTTTTGGTCTTATATTTATCATAAGTTGCTCCCTTGTAAGATTCCAAGATTTGGTAAACAAGTTTTTATTCTCCTTTTTCATATCTTTTCTGATTTTTTAAGACTTTGACAATAATACGTCACAGCCTTGGTCTTCCCAAAGTGACTATTTCTCATCTTTTTTTGTTTATGATCATTTGGCAACCATCTTAATCCCTTAAATATTGTAGTTGTTATCTTTGGACCTTTCCTAGATTATATAGATTCCTTTTTGGAGTTGAGTGACTGGTGCTACTTCAATACTTTTGACATTTTATTCCTTGGTAGGATGATTTTTCTTTTAAGTTTCCAGTACTCTGTTATTGTACAGCATTTGATGACAATGTTGATTGTATGGTCCATAAGAAAGTACCATTATGGAAGTTTATGACTGTTACATGCCTTTCTTGGGTTGTATTGGAATGTGGAACCAATCTGTCTATGAATAGGGTAGGGTTGTTTTTATCTAGAAACGTTATCATTCACATGCCTGCTTTGAAACTTTTCTGCGTGGAGTGTATTTGTTGTTGTTGACCCATTTATACAGCAACCAAGGACCTACAAGTAGTTATTATTTTGAAAAATACTCAGCTAAGTAGTGATCCCTGATGAACCTCACTGTTTACACCTCTGGGTATACTGCAAAGTATCCCTTTGTCCCTAATTTTTGGTTCTTCAATTGGGCCATATTTTTAATATAACTCACTTTTCCATCGGCGTCCCTTGGTGACTCTGGTTTTAAATAGCCTTTTGTAAGAAAACTCTTGAGGATATAGTTTTATCTCTTGTATTCTACTTGTCCAATTACTTATTTCCATATCAAATATTTCTAGCAAAATTATCTTAGTATGGGGGCCGGCTCGATAGCCCAGTGGATAGGGCGCCGGCATACCACATGGGAGGCCCCAGGTTCGGTTCCCGGGGACCTCTCCTAGCGGGCAGACCGCCTTGGGAATGGCAAGCCGCCATGGGCGGGCCGGAGCCGCCGTGGGCAGGGCAAGAAGCTGCCACGGACATGGCAAGAGCCGCCACGGGCAGGGCAGGTCGCCCGCGGATGGAGCGCAGCCAGCCACCCGCGAACTGAAAGCTGGCCGTGAACGGACACAGAGACCGCCCACAAGTGGGGAAAGCCGCGCCTGCACAGTGACCACTCTCGGCGCGTCGCCACAGCGGGGGGAAGGGGAGATATGTAATAAAATAAATAAATCTTTAAAAAAAAAAAATTATCTTAGTATGGATTCTTATGTCACTCAAGCTCCTTTATTTTCTTGTTGACGCTTATATAAATTGAATGCTAACTACAATTTTTCTAATCAGTCTTTTACAACTTGCTTATTGGCCACTCAAACAGTATTATAACCTACATCAGAAACCTTTTACTAAAATGACCCCCATCATTTCCAGAACAAACCAATAAAAACATTTGGAACAAGTCATAGGAGGATAGCCTGAGTTTGAATTCAGATTCCATTACTAGCTCAACAACCTGCACAAGTTATTTAACCACTCGTACCCCATTTCCTCACCTGTAAAATGGGGATAATTATTAACATTGGTTATAGGGCCGGCTCGATAGCCCAGTGGATAGGGCGCCGGCATACCACATGGGAGGCCCCGGGTTCGATTCCCGGGGACCTCTGCTAGCGGGCAGACCGCCTTGAGAATGGCAAGCCGCCATGGGCGGGCCGGAGCCGCCGTGGGCAGGGCAAGAAGCTGCCACGGACATGGCAAGAGCCGCCACGGGCAGGGCAGGTCGCCCGCGGATGGAGCGCAGCCAGCCACCCGCGAACTGAAAGCCGGCCGTGAACCGACGCAGAGACCGCCCACAAGCGGGGAAAG
>PVKH010028488.1:0-12836 GCA_004027955.1 Chaetophractus vellerosus
ATGTATTTTATCTCTTAAATTTAAACTTATCATTATTATTTCATTTTCCTATTAATTGTATTTGGCTATTGTATTGGATTCCTCTTTAAAGAAGCTTTGGATAACAGAAGGGTTATAACTGGGGCAGGAGAGGATTTTTCTGTGGGGATGTCAGGGATGGGGGTGTGCATGGGAGGAAATTCACCTGAACATACCTAAATGGTATATAAAATTGTTCAAATACTCACAGGGCCTGGTCACAGTGGGTGGAGAATCACTCAATAAATGAAAGAACACTGAATTCCCATCCTGGAGAGCTCTACCACATTCTCCAAGGGAACAGCAACAGTCCCCCAAGTGCAGGGGCAGTGTCTGGAAAAAGAGGATGATCCACTGATAGGCTCTTGTTATTAATGACTACCTTAGGAGTCTTGGCTCTTGAAATTGAAACTTAGCTTTTTGTTATGGGGTGCCTAAGGATTGCCTCCTGTGACCTCTCTCTAAGCCAAACTCAGCATATGAATGCATTACCTTCCTCCCAATGTGGGACATGACACCCAGGGACGAGCCTCCCTGGTAAGGAGGGATTACTATTACATACAAATGGAAAAAGACCTCAAATAAAAGGGGGAAAAGGTAGAGACAAATGAGTTCATATGGCAAGGATACTTCAAAAGGAGTTAGGAGGTCATCCCAGAGGTAATGGTTATGTACATCTCAGTAGGACCTCATATGCTTCCAGTATGGATATCACCCTAAATAGAGAGACTCCTGAGGGCTCTAGAGACACCCAGGTACTACATAAGGGTGGATAGCTCCAGAGGTTGGTGCCTTATCAGTGGGTCCAACTTTGGAAACTGTGCTGTTGAGAGTGACAGAGTGGGATTCAAATATGTCTTCCCTGCACAGTGTCCATCTGTCCCTTCTATTATAACCTATACTTGGTGCTGGAGTTTGTAGGTATACTTCCAGAGACTGTCATCTTTGGGCTGTCCATGTGCCATCTGGGCCCAGAACCTCGGTGGAGCTGCAACGCCTACCTTACCACTCAATAGACTCACCCAGGAAACCTGGTGGGGAGATAATGATGGACAATGGCCATCCCAGGGAATGGACAGAGTCTACAACTGCAGGAAGGATAATCCCATCAATCTTATCCATGGGATAAAGACCCCCTTTCACTTGATGGTGGAGTGGATATCACAATACCTGACTGCTCAGGATTGGTGGGATGAGCTATGGAATAGAGTGGACTTACTCGTATTCTGTTATAGACATATTGTGATTCAAGCAATAGAAAAATTACATCATTAATTTGGAGCCAGTGGCCACTGGATGCTTTGGGGACAGGGAGAAGGAAAAGCAGTTGTAATACAGGGAATTTTTAGGGACATGGAAATTATCTTGAGTTACATTGCAATGACAGATATAAGCAATTTTATATCATCATATAATGTGCAGGACTATGTGGGAGTGAGTGTGGTCTACAATGTGAACTATGGTCCATGATTAGTGGCAAAGCCCCAGGAAGTGTATATCCATTGCAGGTGATGTGACACACTAATGAAGGATGTTTATGTGGGAGGTTGTGGGAGGTGTGGGAGGTGAGGCATATTGGAATCCCTATAATTTTTGTGTACCATTTATGTAATGTGTGTCTTTTAAAAAATAAAAAAATATATTATTAAAAATTAATTAATTAATTAATTGTCAATTTTTTTCTCAAAAGAAAAAAAAATCCTTTCCGTCCAGACCAGTGTCACACAAAGAAATGATGCTTCATGGTTAGAAATAACAAGGAAAAATGTTAATGAGTGGTTATAAGGTAGCTGAAAATATCTCCTCTGCTGCTATCCCTCAACCTGTGCAATGCTGGGTGAGACAGACAGGCTTGTTCCTGTGGAAACCCCAGCTCTGCCCAAGGGACCGATGCCTGACTCTTTCCTGCTATCTTGATAGTGAAAGAGCTTCAGTCATATCATCAACCAAACAGGGAAGAATTTGGACTTCCACACAGAGACTTTCTCAGAGACACTGTCCTAGTGATTCAGAAAGCTCAGCAGAATCTGAAAGAAAGGGTTCAAGGAGAATGAAAGCCAAGTTCTTATCCATAAGGTCATCTGACAGGTAGCTTAGCCTAGCCTGGAGCTGAGAGTCCATCATGCTTGTTTTCCTCCTCGTATAATTAATGAATGCAAAAACATATTATGTTTAAAAAGGAGTTGTCCATTGGACTCAGCTATGCAGGGATCCTTGTTGACAATTGGGTGATGGAAATGAAAGCACAATTAGAAGAGGGAATGTGTAGGATAAAGGTGGTTTCAGGAAAAGCAGAACATCTGTCCATTGAGAAGTTTACTAAATTGAAGTAGGGAAAAATGGGGTATTAGCAGTGTATGAATGTGTAGAAGTGAGTTCTTTTTCTTAAGAATGCTTTATTTAAGCATGTTTCTGTATTGATGGCAAAGGTCCTGTCCAATGGAGGTAGATTTTACCTTGCTCAGAATCTCATTTGACAAACACTGCCACATTGAGTATTGCATGAGAAAAGGTCAATTTTCGATAATAGCTGTAAGGTGGTATACCATTTTTTTTCATGGCCAACATTCTTTTATTGGTGAAGTTAAATCAATGTGAGTTTATTAGCCATTTAATTTTTCCATTACAGGCAACTGTTTATTCAACCTTGCTCTGTATACTGGGGCCACTGTTTTAATTTTTGCTTTGTTTGCAACCTTTCAAATACAGAATTGTAGGATTTTTTTCTTTTACTTTCTTTCTTTTATAATGTATTAGTTGTTTTTTTTTTTTAAGATTTATTTATTTTATTCCATATCTCCCCACCCCCCCGCTGAGGCGACGCGCCGAGACTGGTCACTGGGCAGGCGCGGCTTTCCCCACTTGTGGGCGGCTTCTGCTTCCATTCACAACCGGCTTTCAGTTGGCGGGTGGCTGACTGTGCTCCATTTGCGGGCAACCTGCCCTGCCCGTGGTGGCTATTTGCCTGTCTGTGGCAGCTTTTTGCCCTGCCCACGGTGGCTTTGGCCAGCCCATGGTGGCTTGCCATTCTCAAGGTGGTCTGCCCGCAAGGAGAGGTCCCCGGGAACCGAACCCAGGGTCTTCCATGTGGTATGCCGGTGCCCTATCCACTGGGCTATCCAGCCGGCCCCTTAGCTGTTTGTTTTTTAGTTCTTTTATATATGTGTAGATGTATTTAGGAGCATTGTTTGAAAGTTTATGCATTTTGTGTAGTCAAATCAATATGGCCAGTTTTACATATTGTTTCTCTCCCATTGCCTTTCTTTCTTTTATTTGAGTTTTTTTAAAAGAAATTTTCGATTACAAATGTTTTGCATAAAAATACCAGAGATTCTCACATACCTCCCCTCCACTCCCACACATTCCCCCATTAACAACATCTCTCTTTAGTGTGGTACATTTGTTACAATTGGTGTATACATATTGAAACATTGTTAATAATCATGATCTATAAGTTACAGTGTGGTTTACACTTTCACCACACAGTTTATAGGTTTTGACAAAATGACCTGTATCTGTCATTGCATTATCATGAAGAATAATTCTCATGTCCTGAAAATGCCCTTGTTATACCTATTCTTCTCTCTCACTCTCCTCAGAACCTCTGGTGACTGCTGTCTTTATATCAGTTTTACAAGTTCTTCCATTTCTAAAATAATAGTAAGTCTACTTTTGTCCATAGTTGTGTTCCCTCTTATGTTTGTTCATTTCTCAATCATGAGATTTGGGATGGTAATAGTCGTTAAGCTTCTGATTGAGAGAGGCTTAGATCCCATGGGACAGATGTATGGATCTGTCTTGCTTGCAGTTGTAGATACTCTCTGTTTTGGGATGGGCATTGCCCAACATCATCCTTTTGTTGGTTGTCCTGTGTGAGACTGCTGAACTGGAGAGTAGATGTTGGCTCTGACTCTCCTGAGATTCAGGGGTCAACTGGCATATGAAAAATCTGAAGTTTTAAGTCTTGGGACATATATTTAATGGGTATAACGCTAATTATTGTTTCAAATAAAAGGGGCAGAAGAACCATATGAAGGGAAATTATAAATGAGTCTAACTCTGATACATTGGGGAAATGGGTTCTCATATATCCCAAGGTAAGCCATTGCACTTCAAATTTTAAAAGGTCTGCTTCCTTTGACTTAATGAATAATAATAATTAATATTTATACATCAGCATTAATTATTAAAATGATTAATGCTTTATATGCATTAATCTCTTGGTTTCATAACCTGATTTCTTTATTGTACTCTTTGTCTTTTGTGGATAGATCTATTTCTATAATTGCATCACCTTCTGCAGTCACCTGAAAGCATTCTTCTTTTATCATTTGACAACAGGTCACATTTATCCTCTATGTAATCTAGAGGGGTGCACAGTCTGTGATGATTTTGAGGTATCTTAATGAACTGAAACAAGGACTTGGGATTGGGGATTTATTTGGAAAGGATAAAATATTTGAGAGGTGGAAAAAAATTTGGCCCCATCTTGTTACCCATGATAGCCTTTCATTTACTGAAATAAAGGTACCATGCTAAAAATTTTACAGATATTGATTTATCAACTTAATCATTTCAGTATCATTGAAACCACAAAATTACCCCTATATAGGTGACTGTATTAATATGTATTATAGTTGGTTACCATCAAATTTCAACAGCTAATATATGATAGATCCGAATTTCAAAATCAATTTTGTCTACTTCCTTTTGATCTGCATTTTATATCATTTAAAAATCTTCTGCCACTGCCCATGAAAAATTCCCAAAATTTGTGCTACTTATTATAGTTAGTTTTGTGAAAAGCTGGTTTATTCCCTTTGTTCATTTTACTCTTGTTGTTTTCAATTTGCATGATCTCTTGAGACCATGAATATGTCACTACTTTTATTTTGAGTAAACTGGATTTTACCCTTTTGTTAGTTTTTCTGGGTTTCAGTGTATATAATCAAAGTAGGAATGCCACCAGAACTGAGGCAGCTCAGCACTTGTGGCCTACTCAGTTTTTCAGGGTGTGCAAAGAACATGCTTTAAACATGACACCAGGAGATCATTTTGTAGTGTTTGTGCATGTCTGTCTGTGTATGTCTCTGTGTGAGTATTTCTGTCTATTTTTTCCTCCCCTTCCCCTCTGAACCGCTGGAGGCCACTGCCTCAATTTCAATGATAAAAGATCTTCCGTTGTTAAAATAACAATAAGTCTATAGTACAATTATAGTAAGTCTACTCTAGTCCATTGTTCATCCCCAATCCTGATGATTCTGGTATAGTGAAGCCCACTCTGCCTCTAACTGAGAGGGGGCTTAGATCCCATGGAGTAGATGAATACCATTATCTTTCTTGCAGTTTCAGACTCTCTTTGTTCCTTGGGGTGGTCATTGTTCATTTCCTTGTTAGTTGTCCTGGATGAATCCAATGAACTGGAGAGTGGGTGTTGCAACTCTGTTGAGATTCAGGGTCCAAATGGCACATGGAAAGCTTAAAAATTTAAGTCTCTAGGACATACAACTCTCAACTCTAGTACTAAATATAGGTTCAAATAGAAGGGGCAGAAGAGCCATATGTAGGGAAACCATAACTGAGTCCCACTCTGTCAAACTGGGTAGTATAAATTCCAAAGTATGGCCCACTGGAATGGCACCAAACTCCTGAGCTGTCAGTATAACTATAGTGTCTGGATGTTTCCAGTATTTGAGGCAATATTTACTTTGGCAATCAGTGAGATCCTGCTGAGATGTGCATAAACATAACCTTTGGAAAGACCTCCTGAATCATTTTCATGTGTTTTAGCTATATAAACTCATTTTCCTTTCCCTTTTCCCCTGTTGGTCAAGCTCTTTTTTCCAGTTGCATTGACAGTTGGTGCTTGGTAGTAATCCCTGGGAACCAGGGAGCCTTATCCCCAGGAGTCATGTCCCACACTGAGTAAAATGTAATTCATTTATGTGCTGAGTTTGGCTTAGAAAGAGGCCACATTTGAGCAACAAGAAGGCTCTCAAGAAGTAACACTAAGGCACCCTATAGTAATAAGCTGAGTTTCAATTTCAAATGTTAAGGTTTATGAGTACAGCCATCACTGTTCATGCTTTCAATCCTTCTGTGTATATACTCAGCAGTGGGATTGCTGGATCATGTGGCCGTTTTATAGTTAGCTTTGTGAGAAACCTCCAGATAGTTCTGCACAATGGCTGTATCATTCTACATTCCCACCAGTAGGCAATAAGGATTCCCAATTCTGCAAATGCTCTCCAACATATGTAGTCCTATGCTTTTTAATAGTCACCAGTCTAATGGGTATAAAATGATATCTCATTGTGGTTTCAATTCACATTTCCCTAATAGCTAGTGATGTTCAGCATCTTCTCATGTGCACTTTAGCCATTTGCACTTTTTCTATTCAAATCCTTGCTCATTTTTAAAATAGGCCTTTTAAAATTTTATTTATTTATTTTTTAAAGATACTTAAATTATATAAATATTACATAAAAGATATAAGCATTCACATATACCCCGCTTCCCATACTGCCCAAATTTTCTCACATAAACATCCTTCATTAGTGTGACACATTCATTTCATTTGATAAATGCATTGTGAGGCATTGCCACTTTGCATGGATTATAGTTCACACTGTAGTTTACAATCTCTCCCACACAAGTCTGGAGGTTATAGGAAGAAATATAATGGCCTATAGCTATCATTTCAATGTAATGCAAAACAATTTCCAGGTCCCCAAAATGCTCCTGTGCTACACCTGATTTTCCCTCTACTTGCCCTAAGAGCCTCCAGTGGCCACTGCCTCCACATCAATGTTGCTATTTCTTCCACTGCTAGATCATAATAAGTCTATAATTGAGTACCAGTAAGTTTACTCTAGTCCATAGTTCATTCCCCAATCCTGAGGATTCTGGGATGGTGATGTTCACTCCACCTCTAATTGAGAGGGGACTTCCATCCCATACAGCCAATGGATGGAACCCTCTGGCTTGCAGTTGTAGGCTCTCTTGTTTGCTTGGTATGGTGGGTCTCAATCCTCAAATCCTTGTTAGTTGTCCTGGGTGAGTTCAATGAACAGGAGATGGGTTTTATAACTCTGTTGAGACTCAAGGTTCAGCTGGCACATGGACAGCCCAATGCTTTATCTCTCTTGCATGTACACCTAAAAACTCCAGCACTAACTATAGGTTCAAATAAAAGGGACAGATAAGCCATGTGTAGGGAAGCCATAACTGGGTGCCACTCTGTCATTCTCAGGAGCACAAACTCCAAAGTAGGGCCTATTGGCAAGGAACCAAACTCCAGAGATATCTGCCCTGACCAAGGACCTGGGTGTCTCCAGTGCCCTCAGGAACCCCACTATTTGGGGAAGTACATACTTTGGGAGTCTTTGAGTTCCTGTGAAATGTTCATAAGCGTTGCCTCTGGGATGACCTCTTGACTCACTTTGAAGATTATTAACCATATAAACTCATTTGTCTTTAACTTTTCTCCCTTTTATTTGAGGTCTTTTTCTTTAAGTTCCAGAAAATATATTTTTTTTCTTTTAAAAAAAGTTGTGAACTTATAAAACAATCATGGACATGTGTGGAATTCCCATACATCAATCCTCCACCAACACACTACATTGTTATAGAACATTACAGATTTTGAGAAAATATCATCAAACTATTACCACTAACTATGGTCTATTCCATACGTTTGGTATATATTTCCACCATTCTGGTATATGGTGATGTCCACACCACCTCTAATTGAGAGGGTCTTTGATGGCATACAGCCAATGAATGGGACACTCTTGATTGGCAGAATGGGTGATGAAATATGATCCATCTATATGTATTCTACAAGACACCCATCATACACTCAGGGATTCAAGGAGGCTGAAAGTAAATGGCTGGAAAATAATCTTACAAACAAACAATAACCAATAAAGGGCAGTACTAGCTGTAGCCATTTGATGTAATTGTGAATTCCAAAAATCAATAATGAATCATGCTTGTAAACTGATCTGTTCATCTGGGAATTATTATGTTATGATTAGGGCATTGACTGGTTCATATCAGTAGGGCATTGAGCCCCACCCCTTGGTGGTTGGGGGAATGGAATATAAAAGGCAAAGCAAAGGACAGAGGGAGCAGATTTGAGAAGCCATTTTTGAAAAACAGTTTTGATGTTGAAGTTTTGATGTTGGAGAGAAGGCCCCAGAAGAGGAAAAGTGAGCTATTTGTCTGACAGTCTACAGCTGGCCTTGTGGAGGAACCAGAGAAACTAAGCCAGGAGAGAAACACAGCCCCAGAAAAGAGGAACTGGGAAGCCTGAACCCTGGCAAATGTCGGCAGTTGTCTTGCTCCAACACATGGCAATGGACTTTGGTAAGGGAAAAAACTTATGCTTTGTAGCCTGGTAACTCTAAGCTTCCACCCCAAATAAATACCCTTTATAAAAGTATTGGCATATTACAAAGGCACCTTTTGGCTGGCTAATACAGACTTTGGAGCCGAGGAATGGGGGAGGGCTTTTTGCAATAACCAAAATGTTGGAATGGTTTTATAAATGGGTAAGGGGTATTTTTTGTAGGAATTGTGAAAAGCTTGATGGAAAAGGCCTAGACTGCTTTGAAGAAACTGTTGATAGCAATATGGATGCTAAAGAGACTTTTTAAGGATGCCTTAGAAGTAAATGCTGCAACAATTATTAGAAACTGGAGGAAAGGTGATCTGTGTTTTAAAGTTGCAGAGAAGTGCTTGCTTCGGCAGCACATATACTAAAATTGGAACGATACAGAGAAGATTAGCATGGCCCCTGCGCAAGGATGACACGCAAATTCGTGAAGCATTCCATATTTTTACTTAATGTGGCAGAAGGACCGGATCAGACAGATGCAAGAAATTCATCGGCATGCCCTAAACATGAGGCGAGTGCCAAGCTCACAGATTGAATGCTAGGTTCTCCAAACAGTTATACCTGTTTTTCTGAGACTGAGGATATCCAGACTGTTACTTGAAAAAGTATGTCGATAACTTATTTTCTACCTGAACTGATTATTACCCCAAATAGAGGAAATAGAGTTAAAAACTGAAGAATGGGAAACTAAGTTCAGTTCATGGTAATTTCTATTAGTGTGCAATCTTTATCTGTCTTTGTGTGTATGTGCTAGCTCAATAATATCTTATTAAAGATGAGTGGGAAAATCAGGTGTAGTACTTGGCTGTTTTTCTGCCAACAAGTTATAACTCCTTTGCCTTAGGGACATGTATTTTGAAACTGCTTTAATCACCGATTTTATTTGCACATTTACTTGGATATTCTTTTTCATTTTTTCCTGAATGTTTGATTTGACAAGATCAGAATTTATGCAGTGAGCCCACTTCTGCAGGAGCATGTGCAATAGTGAGACTGAAATTTGAAAGAAAAAGCACAATTTTTCAGCAAGATGATTTCAGAATGTTTGCACTGATATTTTGTCGTACATTTTTATCTAGAAATGCTGTTGTGTTTATTTCTAGAAGAGATATCTGATGAGAAGTTCGTGATTGGTTCAGGCATTTTGGGGATTTTTTTCATTTCTTTAGCAACTGTATTATAGACGTCGAGCCATCATTCTGAGTTGATGGTAGCTGACAAAAGTACTGATTGTTAACCTTTTGACTGACTACCTGAGAGGTTACATATGTGAAATTTGTTTCTCTAAAAAGAGAGTAGTGTAAATTGAGAAGGACATTTAAAATTTTTTTAACTTTTTTTCAGAAGTTGGAAGCATATTTGAGGATAGGTTAATGAGTGTACATAATGCCTATGATAGTCAACGCTCAAGGCCTTTAATTTTTATTTTTTCTTTTATGCATAATGGATAGAATCCTCATTACTTTCTAAAAGAACCTTTTTTTTAAATGAGAAGGAAGTCACAATTTAGAGGAATGTTACTACTAAAGATAAGCCTCATTATATCTTGGCCTTGATAGTTATATTTTATCCAGTTGCCCAGGCTTTTATTGGAACTTTGAGCCTAGAATACCAAATTTAGGTGCATAAAGGTGCATAATTTTGGCTCTTAAAAATTTGTCACTGCAGTTATCCTTCATTTTCTATGCATTCTTCTGATTCTCTTACACATTCCTGAGCTTTATACAAATCAGCACTCAGGTCAGCTCTTTTCAATTAACATAAAGAACTTGGCTGTTTAATGAGCAGGAAGAGGCTCTGCTCTAAAACTTTACAGTGTGAGTCCAGTAATTCTCTTGTTTCTTACCGTGTCTTTACGTTCTTAGACGTTCTGGCATACCGTTATAGAAACTGAATTCCAAGGGCAGTGTTTTGTTTTGTTTTTTTTCCCTAGTCTATTACAGTTAAAGTTAACCTTTTTATTAATTGTGTGATCAGGCATTGAAAGTGAAAAGCACAACCAGAAATTTTCTCCCTCCATTTACTTCAAGACTTAATGTTTTAGCCCTTGGACCCTATACTAAGACCTTTTCTGAAATTGCTAAATTAGTATCCCTGCTTAGGACAAGATTTTTCAGTAAAGATTTAGAAATTTGCTTTAAAACCATTTAATTTAGACTGGGTGGGAGTGGGGAGCTGCAAATCTATTCCTATATGATGATTTGTTATCCTACTCCACACCTCATCTTGTTTACTCAATTTGCATTTATTTGTAGTTATTTTAATAAAAGCCATTTGGATTCTGATTAAAAAAAATAAAAAATAAAGTTGCAGAGAACTTAGCAAGATTAACTCCTGGTGTTATATGGAGGACAGAATTTGAAATTGACAAACTTGAGCAATTAGCTGAAAACCTTTCCTAGGTAAACTTGGATAATGTAGCTTGGCTTCTCTTTACAGCTTATAAGAAAATGCTAGATGAGTGAAATACACTAAGGACTGAATTCATGGACACAAAGAAAATAGAAAATGATTCTATAACTTCCATGTCTCTGGAAATCAAGTTTCCAGATGAAAGTGCCACATATGGAGACTTAGCTAAACCTGGAACTTGTGAATAGGAATTGAAGATGCAGTTATCTAGGAAAGACTTGTGGAAAGTCTTACTTTCTGATGGCTTGGACCCCTGCTTCCTACATGCTAAACCAACAAAATTTTTGAGAGAGCTGTATGAACAAAACCACTGTCAGCTTGGACAGAAGAGAACATGGAAAGGAAAGATTGAAGGAGAAACAGCTTTAAGAAGAAACACACGGAAGCGTAGATCTGGAAATAAAAAATCACATTGGGCAAAGAGGGGAGCCTGACCCATGTGACCAGAGAGGGTGAGTTTGCCTGAGCAATGTTCTGGGAGAGTTTTGCCATCCCAGGGTGTAGAGAGTGTGGAGCACATTCCTCAAAGATTAAGGTGGTTAAGGTCAGTAGACCACAGGCCTGAGAGGGGTTCTCCTGTCCTCCATGAATTAGAGAAGGTCAGATCATCAATCCATTGTTCTAAGAGTGTTGTACCTGTATGCCAAACATTAGGGAAGGCCAAGCTTCCAACTCATTGCTCTGAGAGGGTTGAACCTGTATGCCAAAAGTTAGGTGGAAAGTTGTCTTCACCTCACTATACTAGGGAGGCTAACACTCTAATCCAAAGATTGGGTAAAGTGTGGAAATCACCCCAACACTCTTGGAGGGTGTGGTCTAGAGCTTGGTCAACACCCAGATGCTTGATGAGGGTGGAACCAAGGAAGTGGCCTTTGGGCAAGCCTGTGGAAATGGTGGGTTCCCATTTGGACCCAAGGAGAAGAAACTATTGTCTTAAGAATGACTCAGACTTTGAAATTGAATGGAGGATGCCCCGCAGGTTTACTGAACTGGAGAGGATACAGGACTTAGGTTTAACATCTCATTTTCTCCAATGATAATGAAAATGTTTATCCTTTGTCTTTCCATTTGTGTTTTGGAAACAATAATTCGTTTTGTACATTTCAGAGGCCTGTAGCAGACAGGACTTTGCCTCAAGATGAACTGTATTTCTTTAAAATGATTATCATATGATTTTGTAGTTGTGATTGTTGCTGTTTTAAGGGCTTTTGGATATTGTAATGTATTTTTGGAATTCAGAGGATGGAGCGTTGCTGTTTGATGTAATTATGAATTCCAAACATCAATATTGAATCATGCTTGTAAACTTATCTGTTCATCTGGGCATGATTAAGTTATGATTAGGGCATTGACTGGGCCACATCAGTAGGGCATTGAGCCCCACTCCTTGGTGGTTGGGGAAATGGAATATAAAAGGCAAGGCAAAGGACAGAGGGAGCAGATTTGAGAAGCAGGGTTTTTTTTAATATTCATAATACATTTATTTAGAAATCATTTTTACAGAAAACAAAGGTGATTTTTCTTTTTTAGAAAAAAAAGCCATATTTAAATGCAAAATCACCAAATATGAGACTATATACCAAAAAACCTGCAACAAATTGGGTCTTTAAAAAAAATCACAGTGAGAGGAAACTTGATATGCTACTCCTTTGGTTGCAGGTGCCAGGATAATCAGAAATAAACACACACCTTCCCACCACCCTCCCCACAAACATATATGTACAGATTATATTAGACATGCATGAACTCACACACATATGTATACATATACACACTGTCCTAAAAACATGCAACATGGTTTTCCTGCATTTTACTCAGCTCAAAGAAATTTCTGATCTAAAACTGTTTCATGCCTAACATTCTAAATAGGAAATAACATAAAGCAGGACTTTATAATTTCCTGGGAGCTGTTAAGTGAACATATAAAATGTGTTTTATGCATACACACAGAAATTGTTACATAACACTTACCATTTAATAGTATCATTTCCCCCAAAAGCTTCAT